>VZTT01059739.1:57366-82600 GCA_013400855.1 Buphagus erythrorhynchus | reverse complement strand
TGGGAGCGGCGGACGGAGGAGCTGCGGGCCCGTGTGGCGGTGCCCAGGGCGGTGGTACCGGCAGATGGAGGAGCTGCGGGCCCGTGTGGCGGTGCCCAGGGCGGTGGTACCGGCAGATGGAGGAGCTGCGGGCCCGTGTGGCGGTGCCCAGGGCGGTGGTACCGGCGGAGGGAGGAGCTGCGGGCCCGTGTGGCGGTGCTCAGGGCGGCGGTGCCGGCAGATGGAGCCGCAGCGCCGGGAGCCGCTCCCGCTCGGGACAGCCCTGCCAGCATCACAGGAGCGCCTGCCAGGGCATCCTGAACAAACTCAGCTCCCAGGACTGCAGCTAGGGCTGCTCACTGTAACTTAGGTGATTCATCTGAAAGAACCAGGCTTGCTTTTTCATCTTTTTATTGTAAGGAGACATAGCAACAACTTAGCATTCTACATGACTTCATACTTCTGCCGTTACAGTTGAATTACAAAGTTCGTATTTATCAAGAACAATCCCAGGACACAAATACAATGCAAAGTCCCTTTTTGTGAAGGTAAGAAGTAGCTGCAGACAGTGTTCACTCTTCTCCCTGTAGGACACAATTGGCTTTATTCACTTCTATAAATCATTTATGGTTGAAATCCATGTACTTCCACCAGGTTAGAGAAATAGAAACTAGCCTTCAAACCTTAAGGAGGTTTTGGAGGATTTTCTTTTTCCGAGGGAGTTATAAAAGTTAAACAGGTCTGTAGCTGTCGGGTTAATGATTTAACCCTTTAGAAGCGGCGGAAATAAGACACAACTACATTGTTATTTTCCACGGTAGGAAGGAGAGATGAGTTTTTTTTAAAAAAAACACTGTTTAAGTAGAGTCTCTTTTGAACTCCAAAGACAGGATAAAGTTGATTGGTGTAGAGAGAGTGACACTTCTTTTTCATGTTTTTTGCATGTACCCAACAGGTGTTTATCTTTGTTATTAATTCTTCTGTTATGTTTGCATTAGATAAAGTGACTAGCTTTAGGAAAAAACCCTGGCTAAGCCTGAGAAACTCAGACTGGAAAAACTCTCACAAGAGGTTTTTCTGGGCCTATGGCCACACAGGTCAACTAAAATAAAATGACAACTGAATGAACTCATACCATGAAGTCGCTGTCATTGCATTGTTTGGGGCTGATTCTTTTTAGACAAGTTCTGGGCAGGCCATGAAGACATCACCAAACTGAGTTGGCTCAAATGTGGCAGATGAACTTTAATATAGATAAATCTGGGGCAATGCATCTAGGAAAAAATTATCCACATTAGAGCTGTAACTGGGAGTTATAACTTAGGAAAAAGACCTCTGAGCCATTACTATTGGTTCTCTGAAATCATCAGCTCAGTATGCAATGGCAAACAAACTCCAATAAAATGTTGGAACTCATAAGAAAGTTGTTAGGAACAGGACAGAGGGTGTAATGTTACTGCTACATAAAAAAGGAACAAACAAAACTCCAAAAAGCCCTATGGTGCATTCTTGTAAAGGGCAGCAAAAATAGTTGAGGTGTTGAAGCGGCTGCCTTATGAAGACTGAAAATACTGTGACTCCACTCAGGAGTGAAGGAGACAATGGAGTGAGGTAATGATGATTTACCAAATGATGAACATGTTAGTTAAACCAAACATGTAACTGTTGTTTACAAGGACCTTGTATGGGATCTAGGGGACACTTGAGGCAACTACCAAAAGATTGGTTTAAAAGAGAGAAAAGAAAATATTTGCTGACACAGTGAGCAATGAACCTCTGGAACCTGCCAGCACAGGAGCTTGTGGAGGCCGACAGTGTTAGCATGTTCAAAAAGGGATTAGACAAATTAGTGTGTCTTTATGCTAAAAGGATAAGGCAGGAGCATACCCTCTAGTATCCCTAACACAACAGTTATGAATGCTGCTTATTAGGGAAAAGGACGTAAACCAGCCTCACATGGTCTTCCTAAACAACATCTCTTTTTGCCACCACTGGAAACAGGGCAGTGGGTAAGGCAGCTCATTATATGATCAACAGATCAATCTTATATTCAGCTTGGGAATTCTTCCCCTTGGCAAGGTTCCCCTGGGGCATACAGCCTCCCCTGCACACTCAGTCCTTGCTCCATCACCAAAATGCTGAGTTCATTGGCCAGCTGATAGTTGAAAATCAAGGCAGGTAAATTAATATTTCTTGGTAAAGGTGGAACTTGTATATCCTAGCATAAACAGAGCTGCTTGATTTGGTGTTGGCTCCTCGTCCTTCACAAGGCAATGGGAGAACAAGAGGTAAAATCAGGTCGTACTCTTATACAGTTAATACTTATACAAGCCCTGTGAGGAGCAGCTGAGGGAGCTGGGGTTGTTTAGCCTGGAGAAAAGGAGACTCAGAGGTGACCATATCACTCTGTACAACTCCCTGAAAGGTGGCTGTAGCCAGGTGGGGCGTGGGCTCTTTCACCAGGCAGCAGCTGACAGAACCAGAGAACACAGTCTCAAGCTGTGCCAAGGGAAATATAGGTTCGGTATTAGGAAAAATTTTTTACAGAAAGGGTGATAAAGTACTGGAATGGTCTGCCCAGGGAGGTGGTGGAGTCACCATCCCTGGATGTGTTTAAAAAAAAGACTGGATGTTGCACTCGGTGCCATGGTTTAGTTGAGGTGTTAGGGCATTGGTTGGACTTGATGATCTCGAAGGTGTCTTCCAGCTAAGTGATTCTGTGATTCTGTGATTCTGTGATTCTCATGTATGCAAACACACACTCACACTTCCTCATCCCACTTGGTTCAGCCATTCCCTTTCCTCCATCTCTTTTTTCTTTTAATACAGTCTCAGTCTCCTCTGTGTAGTGTTTTCAGGTCTCATATGCCTTGCTGATGTTTCATGCCTGCGTCTTCTCACAGTCTGTGTGTCATGTTTTAATCTTCCCTGTAGTCAGGCTTTAACTGACTCTTGTGTTAAGACACAAGATGGGGATGTCATGCTCCAAGTGACTTGAGCAGGGCTGTGGGACTTCAGGTAACCAAGGAGTTTCACTCTGCTGCTGGACATGGTACTAGCTCTGCATGCTGAGTGAGGGGCCTCAGATTTGGTCAGCTACCTGCCTTTACCTTGTTAGGATGCTGCTGCTTGGTAATATGGATACGGGATTCTTTTTCACCATAGGCAAAGTAGTTTTTCCCAATTACTCTTTTTGAAAGGATTGATGAAACCTTTTGATGAAACCTTTCCCAGACAGTTCAGCAGAAAATAAGCAACCAGAATGGAGAATTGGTTTAAAATCTGGGAATTTATAAGCAATTGAAAAAGCCTTTCAAAGGAAAGTGTCATGTTTCTTTAATGATAGGCAATGCTTCCTACTCTGGCCATGGCATCTTAAAACCCTTCACACCAACAAGTCCCCTTAACACTGAAGCAACACTGCCTTTTTTGACAAAATTCCAGCTGTATGATCATCAGTGGAAAATGTTTGTATTGTTGTGACCAAATTTTCTCAATTACAATCTAAATGCCATTTTTCTGAAGTAAATGAGACTGAGGTTTACTTTTCATACTGAGGGAAGTACTTTCCACTTTTAAAGTATCCCTTTTCCCTGAGCATATTTCCACTTTCCTGGAGGTTTGAAGCTGAGGAGCTCTTCTCCTGCTGCTGTGGAGAAGCTGTCTTGGCTTGTTCAGCTGTGCCAGCTCACATCAGCTGAGCATCCAACCTAGTCTTTAATAAGGTTTCTTTTGAACCCTTATGTTCTGTTTTTCTTCACCTAGCAATCACCAGGATGGTAAGGGACAGCTGACAATAAGACCAGTGGCTCTCTGAAAGAGGTGTTAGCATATTAGGGGCAGGTGGAGAGGGCAAAACTTCAGTACCAGTGTTTCAAGGGTTCACAATAACACACTTCCCTCAGAAAGTATTTGTTATTCAAATAGCCATTAAAGGGTAGCAAGTAACCACAGGATGCCATATATCTCTGGGTTATAACTCAGCAGCAAGGCTGCACAGCTTCCTGGATTGTCTTTAACAGGAGGCGAGGCAAACCTGGAAAGCTTTCCATTTTCCAGGCTGCTGGCTTTAGCAATAATGTCATGTAAGTCCAAAGGGAGACAAGTGACCTTCTAGCTCATGCTATTGTGCTGGTAACACACATAAACAAAGCCTGTAGCTAGAGGAGGAAGAATTTCACCAAAACCAAGGTCTAAGAAGTCCTTTCCTTTGCACTTTTTCATATAATCCTCCTGGGATTAAAGCTCTCCTAAGTGACTGGTCTTTTTATCTTCCATTCCCCTAAGGGGTTTAAACTCACCTCTCCCACTGTCAAAAGAGATCCTTAAACACCACACTCTCATCAAGGCTGGAATAGCTCACAAACATACACACACACTGAGTTTGTATATTAGTGAATAGAGGGGTGTTGTGTTCACATGGTGACAGCCATCAGTAAAATTCAGGTTATAATAATTTTCCCATCATACCCTTGTCGTCCATTACCAAAGGGCTACAGAATATCTCTGACAGGCTACAAGTTAATAGCTGTAGAAGATGGTCAAATCCTTGGACTCCTATGTCATTACTAGTACCCATAGCCACTATCAGCCTGGATGGATTTTGCACTCTTCTGACAGCACACAGTGTGCTGACATCTGTCCCCAAATGTAGTCTCAGGTGAGCCTGCTTCCAATGGCAATTTTGGACATCCCCACTCAGGCTGCTGCTGCCAGCCCAAGGATGCTACTGCATGTCCCATCCTGGGCTGCTGGCCCCATTGGGGGTACCTGTCCTTAAGGGAGCTGGCAGCTCTCTCTCTCCACAGACATGGGCGGGGTGTACTGAACAGCACATCCAGCAGAAAGGGGAAAAAAAGATTTAAAATATTTCCTATCTTTAACATTTGAAAAAATTTAGACTGTTCTGGTGTACTAGTGTGTCCCTGGAGGCTCACTCTACAGCTCAGTCCAGCACTCCCCTTTGATGTTCTGCCCATAATATAATAAACTTCACCAAAGAATAGAAAAACAGCTCTCTCTCTAAAAGCCACAAGCAAATGAGCTGGAAATGTGAACTGAAGCTGCACCATGTTTTTTGGATTTTTTTCTGCAGGAGCGGATTCTTTTATATTCAGTAGCTTAAAATGATATGGTAAAATTCAGCCAAACAGAATGATGGTCAACATTGCTAGAATTTGCCTGGGTAAAAAATCTTATATATATAGCAGTTTTGGTAAACTACTAAGTGCCAAAAGGGGAGAAGAACTTTCTATAGAGCTAAGTGTCTTAGGTTTTTTTCTCCTCTTCAGATTTCTGGTTTCATCTTGTTTAGTATCAAAGAAAGCAAGCAAAAATATGAAAAATATGACTTTGAGAAATAAGAACTTGTGGGAAGAGCAGAACTCAGGTCTGAGAATTGTCATTGGAAAATAATAATTTCTCTAAGATCAAATCCCTAGTGCTCCATAAGTTTTAAAGGGAAATATTCTGTCTAATCTATTCTGAACAAGGGGAGATTTTTTTCCTCTCCCTGTATTCATTTCTGTTTATGTCATTCCTGGAAAGGGACCTCTTTTTTAGATATCTTCTAATTTTGTGGTAGGGATTGTGGATTTTGGTGAAAGGCCAAAGACTAAAGACTTTCAACACTGAAAGTTTCTAAGAAAGAAATTATGTCAGATAGATTCTCTTACCTCATATGACACTTGGCCTGAGATTTACTGCTTCTTTTTTCTAGGATGCTGGAAGAAAGCTGTGGTGCCACTTGGTGAGCAGACTGTAGTTCAGTTTTCAAGTAGTCCTTCACAACTTTTATCCACAAAGGAACAGAAAACTTTGACAAGAAAATGTAGTGAATCAGCTATAGCAACATGCCACATGAGCTGATTTTTAAAACCATGCATAGGATATGAAAGGCTAAAAGTCCCATTGTCTTTTTAAGTCATGAAGGGCCAACTCCACAGAGGCCAAAAATATGACCACTCTTGCCATACATAAATATGGATGGTCATTGCCTAAATACCTAACTGGATTCAGAATGAGAAGACAGATAAATTGTCCCAGTGCATGACCAAGAGACACTGTGGTGCCCATAGCTAATTGTCATTTCATTTTAAAGGTACAATGTGACAAAGTACACTGGAAAGGGGTGCAGGAGATGAGGAAGCATCCATCAAATATCTAAAAGGCAGCACCTGCAACCTATGCTTCCCTTTCTATTCCTAATTTGAACAGTCCTGTGCAGTATTTCACTTTAATCTCAAGGGGAGTTCCCACAGCATAGGGTGCTGCAATCACCACAGTGCTTCACCTCATCACCCTGTGCTCGCAGGCAAGAACTGTGCATAGATTGCTCTGTACAGGGCACTGGTCCCCTCAACCACACCCAGCAGTGATGCTGAGGTGCAGCTTAGTAGGAAATACTCTATTTTGCTCTTCTTTTTGGCATCTGGTCTAGCTTTTGAATTTCATGTGGTTTTGTGCTACACTGGGAGACCTGGAGCAGAGACCAGTGCTAAATAAGATGAATTATTCCCTCAAGCTGTTGCAGAACTCACTGTCAGAGATTACATCACCATGTGGGACAATCTGTGGGATGTGTCTGCAGACAGCCATTATTGGGAACTATTCCAAGACAAACAAGACCACAACTCAGAAGCTGACTGCAGTGTGTTGGAAGATTTGCTGTGAGAAGTCATGCACTATTAAGCAAGGCACAAACTATTTATTCACCTTACTTCATAAGTAAAGACTTATTGTTCTATATACTGACCTCACACATGCCTTTTGCTCTGCAGAAGGGCTCTGTTGTCCCACTGGGAGTTAGACCATGAAATCCCAAAGGACTATCTTGGAGGATGTCTACATGTTCCTTTACAGCTGCAGGACCTCATGAAGATGGGAAGTTCTCTTCATAGAATGCTGTGCTCTACCCCCTGGAACCTCATTGCTCTTTTGCAGACCCCAGCAGCAATCCTTTTGTGATTTTTATTTGAGCAAAATTCCCATTGTACAGTCAACCTTTAGGCATTTCAGGGGAAAATTTTTGTTATTAGAGACAGAAATTAGGCATACAAATCATTAATACATTCTGGCTTTTCCAAAGCATTCCCTAATCTATCTTAATCAGAAGCCATGAGAAGAAAAGAGGATTAGAAAAACATATTTCCACAGGGAGTTTCTTAACAATTTTTCTGCTCTAAGGCTCAGCACTTATGTGCTGGTTTTGGCTGGGGTAGAGTTAATTTTCCTCACAGTGGGACTGTGTTTTGGATTTGTGCAGAATACTGGGTTGATAATGCAGAGGTGGTTTTGTTATTGCTGAGCAGTGCTTACACAGAGCCAAGGCCTTCTGTGCTCCTCACTTCACCAGAGAAGAGGCTGGGGGTGCACAAGCACAGTTGGGAGGGGACAAAGCCAGGACAGCTGATCCCAGCTGACCTGAGGGCTATTCCATAATTTATGGCATTATGCTTAGCACATAAAGCTGGGAGAAAAAGAAGGAAGGGGATGATGGTGTTTGTCTTCTCAAGTCACTGTTACGTGGGATGGAGAGCTGCTTCCCTGAGGATGGCTGAACACCCGCCTACCCATGGGAAGGGGTGAATGAATTCCTTCTTTTGCTTTGCTTGTGTACATGGTTTATCCTCTCTCTATTATATTATATGATATTGATGTCAACCCACGAGTGTTCTGGCTTTTACTGTTCCAACGCTCCACCCAGTCCCCCTGGTGAGAGGGTGAGTGAGCAGCTGCCTGGGGCTTGGCTGCTGCCTGGGGCTAAACCACAACGTTTTCTATTATGAAAACCCATGCAAAATCACATTGCTGTGGAATACCAAAAAGACATTTTTGAATATGAATTTGACTCTGGGATGCTCCAAGGCACTGAGTGTCCCAGAATGAAAAGCAGAACTGGCATGCCAATGGAAAAGGCTCCAGCATGGCGTCTCAGGAAGGCTATAAGACACGCCTTTGTGAGGAGTCTTCCCATGAAGTGCCAAGTACAAGTTGGCTTGGCCAGCAGGCATGAAATTTCACCACAGAAATGTATACAGGCCTAAACTGCAAGCCTCTGGCAAGTAATTTTTGTACAATTTCCTTGCCAAGTGCTCATGCTGGGGCTTACACCAACAGCTCTGCACACAAGTCGGAACAAAACCAACTCCCTGTTCCAGTGTTATTCCATCCCCATTTGGCTTTTGCTGAAATCACCTTGTATTTCATGGCTGCTTAGCTCAGCTGACAAGACTTAAGACTTACAGAGGCCATATGCTCACACACCAGACCAGTTTCACACAAACTGAGCCCATTCTGCAGAGGAGCAGTGAGTCTCCCAGTGTGTCATCACAGCACACGTGGGTGTCCCCCTTGCTGGCTGAGTCTGACCTGAAACTGGAACAGGGCCAGGATTTGCTATTTGGTCAAAAGCAATACTCTAGAGGGATCGTGAGAAAGGTGCCAGATGTGTTATACATGGATAATGTGGCAGAGAAGCCACACCAAGTGGCTTCCAAGACAAGTGACAGCAGGAAACAGTGTCCAATAATCTCAGATTAAGTCCTTGGCATTTTCTAATGCCTTTAGTGGATACGATGAAGGAAATCATCCAGGAAAATAGGTTCATGACAAGAGGCTATAATTTACAATTTATTTTTCAGTAAGGTTTCATCCTCCATCCTATTCATGTTCTTAAGCAGTTTACACATTTTTTTTTTTAATCTGAGTGCTTAGCCTATATTTGAACCCAGCAAGGGTCATTTCCCTTAGAATGAGAAACAGTTAATAAGGTTCAAGTATGCCCTCAGAAAAAAAAGTTATATTTATTTACAATATGGTTTTTTTTTTAAAAGCTTTCTTTCACTAAACTCACAACTGAAATAAAGAACAGCAGCAAACTATCCCCAGTAAAAACTTTCCCTCCAGCAAGCTCTGGGCTCAAATGCCTGCACCTCTTCCTCCTCTTCCCTTCACTTTTCAGTGTCCCAGTGACTGTCCCAATTGCTGCCTGTCTCCAACACACCAATTATAATTCTACTGCCTTGAAAATGCAATATCATCACAGTAAGTTCCTCTCTGCAGAGTCCAGGGACTGTTGGATGCACTTTTGGGTGTATATGGAAATGGAAATCACCCATCCCTAAGTGATACTGTCTCCCTTAGAGTGCTTTGCAACTCACATTATTTTCAATTTATTAATCGTCCTTTGAATATTTTTCAAGATGTAGTTCTCAAGGGGTATTTCTCTTAGTTTTTCCAAATCTATACCATTGAGGGATTTTCCTCCCTTTTTCTGGTCAAGTTCAGATTGTATCACTGATGATAATATCTCTTTCTCCTGATTTTTGGTCAGATGATTTTTTTTTTCAGGTATAAGCATTTAATCTCTTGCAGTAACTACAACACTCAGAAGCTTTGTGTTAGATGTCCAAAGAAGAAGTGAAATTTACCAAAGAAAAGCACTCAATGACATTCTCTATATTGCTGACATACAGTGAGTTAGAGCAACAGAAATGTTTAATTTATTTCTTTAATCATATAGAACATGATCCAGTTCCCCCCAAGGAATACCACAGTCTTTCCATAGGCCTGGAATTTTCCATGACTTTCATAGGCCTGGAGAACATACACAGTGCATGTAGTGTATCTCCACCACATCAATAACTCATAGAATGTTCTCCTAGCATACATTTTATGTGTGTGTATGTGTGTGTATATATATATATATATGTATACACACCTATATAAAAGGAGCATGATTTTATTGCCATGGCTAGGCATAAAAGGAATCATTAGAAGCTTTACGTTGTATGTTGTGCCTACTCTAATACTGAAATCTACAGCAAAATCCAGATCTGGAGGAATGACAGGAAGTCATTATTATTTTTTCTATGAAAATGGTATTTTTATTAAAAGCAGAAGGTGAGCTGAAGGCACCAATCCTCTTTAAAATAGCTTGGGGCTTAGCATCAATAACGGAAATATACATACTGTGGCTGGGATATGTCTGACACCTCTCCCATCTTTTCTGACTGTCCATAAATAAGAAGTTTAAGGCCAATGAATATAATAAAAGAATGAACTTAATATTTTGCTCTCAAATTGTTTCCATTTCAGAGGAAGTTCCAGTTTCCTTCAGTAAATGGTTTATACTTTTCCAAGCACACTTGCATTCTAGTAAAATCTATTAAATATGCATTAAGGCTTACTTTATTTATTGGGGAAGAACAGGAACACCACAGAAAAATCAAGATTGTGATATTTTTATGGTTACATTTCTTTAAAATAGTTAGCAATTCCTTTTCCCCTGCCATTTTGAATAGAGTGTATGCGTCGCTGTTTTCAGTTTCTTGTGGAGATAATGCTAATTTCCTAAACAACATCCTGATACACGTTTAGATTATCTGAAATGCAAGTCTAAGTTCAGAAGTGACAACAAACCTTTACAACCACAGAGTTTCCAATTGCTATCCATGGAGTTCTGGAAGGGGCAGCAACTCCCTGTGCAAGGATAAGACCCTTGGATGGAGCCTCTCCACTGCTCCAGGCAGGGGGACGTTACCAGCTGGTGTCCTGATAGTGGAAGTTTGGCACATTTTCCTGCCCTTTGATAGTCAAAACCTGGAGTCTCAAGAACTGAAAAATATGGTGGGAAAAATAGGTCATGTCAACTGCTTCTAATGAATCTGGTTTATCACACGTAAAGAAAAACATGTTTTTGATAAAACCACATTGTTATTTTCCTGAGGACAAATTTTCTCAAAAAATTCAACACCTCCTTACAAGGAATACAAACCTCTGTTCATTGCACATACAGTATATCCTGCTGAAATACTGAAGGAGATAAAACTCTAAGTCTTCTGCATTCTTGCAGAAGTTAATAAAAAAAATTGAAACACTGGAATCTACCACATTAATTTTTTTTAAATTTCTCCAGTATCTATAATGAGTCCTCTATTACAAATTTACTTCAAATACTTGCTGGCTTTGTGATACCAGCTCTAGGAAAATCTTCTACTTACTCTAACCCTTTTCTTTCCACTAGTCTAAAGGAAGGTTTGCTAACAGTCCTTTCTTGCCTATGTTTATATTAATTCTCTATATATCACAAATATTTAACACTTTATCCTGGATGCTGGTTAAGCGCTAGGTACACAAGCTCCACACTGTAAGCCAGATGCTGGATGAGGCTGAAAGAGGAAATACGTTGTGGTGGAGTCAATGCCAGCTGTCCCTGGGGTCCTGCCCTAGAGGAAGGATCTGCTGAATGGTCAGAGCTGGCTAAAAGCCACTGGGAGAGCTGCCTACAAAAAAGTGCTTAAATTCAGGTATTGCACAGATTCCCTGATCATAGACTTGCAGAAGAGACAGGAAAATGGAAGTAGTTATGAGAAGAGCTTTAAAAATACAGCAGGTGTTAACACTCATTCTGTATCTAATCTATCTATATCTATATCATCTAAATCTATATCTATATCTATATCTATATCTCTAATCCATATCTATATATCTATATCAACTGTATCTATCTATATCAAACCTCAAGTTATATAGCTATAACTACAGCTAAATCTGTATAAATCCTCAAGTCTGCAGAAGCCTAGTGCCAACATGTTAAACAAATGAATTTCCAGTAACAACCATCTGCTTTTACCCAGGATATTTGGAAGACTAGAGTCTATTCAGCCTTCCATATCACCTGAAAGCTCTCCCAGTTCTGTTCCCAAACAGGAAGGTGATCTTACCTGCACAAAGCACATCACTTCATGTTTTATTCCTGGAAAACAGACCACGGATACAGGTAAAGCAAGGCATGTTTGGCTTGCACCCCCTAAACCTGGGGAAGATAAGATTTTGGAAAAAAAGGTGGAGTATTTTGGCATCCACTTCTGTGAGTTTTCTTTAAAATTCCTCCCATTTCTTGTGACCTGCTCTAGGCCAAGAATAAGAAAGAAATAAATGTAATACCTAGTGATAAGTTGTCTCTGGCAGAGATTATTTCAGCAGGATCCAGAGAGGATTTAAAATCCAAACAGAGACAGGAAAGCAGCCCAGCGCTCCATTTGAATTGGTGGTAGAATTAAATCAAGTGACACAGCAGCACATGAGAACTCTCAACAAATATCTCTAAGATAGCATTTTAACAGGGGATTATATCGTGACTGCTCCTTTTGAGAGTCTGCAGGGACATAAAGGAGCATAAATTACACAGACACTTGCCTGTACTGTGTCTCCAGATTCTAGCAGTGCCCAATGAATGAGAGAGCAGGGGAGGTACAACCAGTCCTCTCAGTGCTCTCAGCTCCTGCTTTGATGATAAAAGTTCTGTGACAGCAGGTATGGTCTCAATCCCTTTTCCAGGGTTTTGGGTGATGAGGGAAGGTCAGCACAACAGCTGAATAAGCTTGCTATATAAGAGCCATAGACACATAAGAGCTTGAGGAAATGGCTTCTGTTTTGGGATCTTCAGGGAAAGTGAAGATATGGGCCATCTCATAGCCTGCCTTAAGATAGAACTTGGATTTGCAGGGGTTTTGTCTTCATCTTTGCAGAATCTGCCTCCCATTTTTGTGTCTGGCCTCTGAACACACCAGGTAATGTGTTTTGCAATTCCATCCCATGTGCAGTGAAAAGCAGATGAAGGTGTGGCTGTGCGTGGGGATTTCTGAAGGTACAGCTGAAGTCATGCTCTCCCCTCTGGTGTGACCTCAGCACTGGGAGAACTCCTCCCAGCTGCAGCTCATCTAATTGGAGGCATGAAAAACTGAGTCTGTAATTAAGAAAGCACTGAAAGCACAGGTCTCTAGATTGGATGCTTATCAGCTATACGTCAGACTCCCTCTACCAGCAGAATCATGTTGTGAACATATTTGTGGAACTTGATTTATGAAGATTAATAAGACAGACAAATTATGTCAGCTTATGGCAAAATCCATGTATTTTTCTTTCAGTTCAGATTCCAAAATGCTATTTTCTTTCTCATAGGGCTATTTTTAATGGCAGAGCCTATGTGTACCCTACCCAGCCCTGTAAGGAATGCCAGGACAGCTAAAAGCAAGGCAATTATGTGGCCCACCAGAAAGTCAAGAAAAAAAATACATGGTGCTCACTGACATTTATTAGCCATTTCTACACCTGGACTGAGCCAGGGGATTACAGTGGTTTCTCTTCTTTCTTAACACTTTGGGCAGAAATCGTTGTTTCCTATTCGATCTGTGTCTTCATATCTGACTCAGTGTTAGCTGGAAGATCCTTGGCTAGTAAACCAAATTCTGTTAAGACTCTATAAATATCAGACACCATCTTGTCAATCTACATTCTCACTTTTTCTGCTATCATTTCCTTAAATGTGAAGCACTTAAGGTTGTGAATAGCCACAGACCCATTGGTTGCATCTATTCTGTAGTGCAAAAGAGGCCTTAAGGCCACATGAATTGCCCTCAGGAGTATTTCAGAGTTCTTTCTGAGATAATTCATTGGTTTTGGTAAAGTGGAACAGTCCCTGGCTGTTTGCTCTGCTTTCAGCCTTTGGATCAGCCTTTGGTGCACTCTTCCTCTGTACATTTCCCCCTGCAGTGACACCACATGGCTGACAGCAGGCAGAAAAGTCACCCACAGAAGAGAATAAGTGGGGAAATCTTTCTAAGGAAAACTTCTTGACATTCACTGCTAAAGTTTTTAGATTGCTAAAGCTTCTATTCAGGTTTTCTGTGTCTCATTAATCCAGACTAAACAAAAGCAATGTAAATAGATATGAATGTAAATATGGGTATCTATACATATACGTATGTAAGCATTTGTAGCTCCTGGAAGCACAGGCTTGTTTCAAGACAGGATAGCTTAGGTATAATGTTAGCATAGGCATGAGATGAACTATTCCAAAATAACCTTAATCTGACCTTTTGAACCTAGGTAGATGTTACCAGAAAATCCATTTACAGCAGACATTGGGAAAGGAAAGAACTCTAAGCTCTGTAACGTCTGTTAGTTCAAAATCCCAGAATACTCTCCAAAAGTAAAGAAACAAGACTGGCAATGGCACCTGTGCATTTGTTATTTTATCTGAATATGTACATTACTTTTGCTAGTCAAAGTAGTAATTTTGCTAAATTCATTTGTTTCTGCTATCACATTCCTCTACCAAGTTAGACATTGCTTCTGCAAATGGGTCACTCTTGGGATCTCTGTCCTCAGAAGGAAGAAGAAGTTCTGCATTGCACCAGCAACCACAAAGTAGAGCCAGTGCCTGGTTGTGCTACTTGGAGAGGTTTAAAACATAAAGACTGCAACTCTATGCTAAACACAGAGTAAAAAATGCCTAGGGCAAAGACAGGAGCAAAGGAAGGCTGATAGGGCTGTGACTGACTACAAGAACCTTGCACCTGGTTATCCACTGGTAGAATGAAGGCTCAGTAATTGCAAAACCACTGGTTTGGAAAGATTACTTAGTTACTGATTTCACATGGCTTTTTCTGTGGCAAGGCTTGAAAGCTAAGACAGTTACTGAGAAAACGATGAATTTTAAGCTATGGTCAAGTGTTTCTGTATTTTGGTGAGTAACATTTTCTTCACAAATTCTGGCATTAATTGCTAAATAAATATATATTCCTAATGTCAGAGACTCAGAAGTACTACAGTGAGACCTACTTGCCTGGAGACTTAAAACTCTCTATTTGAAAAGCTGGACTATACAGGCCAAAACTTGAAAAATTTATGTGCTCATATTAATCTACCATGTGTATCACACTGCAAATTTGAACATGAATCTGTCTCTGAAAGACTACGTGAATTCTTGTAATATTTCTCCATATTGTAATATAATTCCATATTCCTGCTTCACCTTCTGCCAAAAGTATTGGCTAACAAACTGTGTATACAGAAAAATACAGTAGCTAGCTATAAACCTCCAGGTTTTTAACAGTTTTAACACTTAAACTTCTCTTTATCATTCAAATTTCAATATGAGTTTTATTCCAATTTCTTTCTCACTTTGATTTTTGATATCTGATCCTACTGAAGTGACTTTGAAAGATATCACATTGACATTTTTGACTCACTGGCATAATAGAAGAAAGAGAAATGAAACCCTATTGTCTTGTGTAGGAAGAAGTAAAAATACTGATTTTTTTTTATATTGCAGAAAATAGCTAGAGGGGGATAGACACAATTCATCAGCACTTGATTGAAATTGCTGTATCTTCATTTTCTATATGAACCAGTACATGCTTATTCCTGTAGTATGCAGACTGTGTGCTTATCACCAAAAGATTCAGAAATATGTGGGTGTAGTCAACATCTGTGATTGCTTTCCTGAATGTTCTGGCTGTTGCAATCTTCTCATAATAGAGGCAAAAGGAAACACCTTTCACTGTGCATGTAAGGCAAAAAATGCACATTTATAATGAATTCTATTTGTGCCTGTCTCATGCTTTCCATTTTTAAAATCCTGAATAAATATTATAATCCTACCAGGGCTTCCTTGAGGAAAGAAAGTAGGTAGCTTTACCTCCACTGCACAAATGGGAAGACTGAGGTAGAAATATAACTTATTACAAAATATACCTCTAATTCAGAAGTCAGAAATCTGTATCACTTAATCCTGAATACTCAGCAGAGTGGTCAAAACTTCAGGAATCCCATAATGACTCTTCACAGAGATATATCTGCATTTTTCATACACAGGAAATAGAAAGGAACAAAAGTACATCAGGGCTTCTTACCAACATATATTCACATTTCTGAACATTAAATATATGATGTTTCTGAAGTCCATATCAGCTCTGGCTTATACAGAGCCAGATTTCTGATTTAATCATCCTGCAGTCCATTTTTATTTATTACTTGACATAGAAATATTTTTTGCTCCATTTGTGAGCTACCTGTGGATCACTATTTCAGCTAGTTTGGCCTAGATTACACATTTTCCACCAAAGAAGCCTTAGAATGAGTTATGCCCAGCCTCGGGCTACTCCTTATATCTCACTTTTTAGAAATTTTTGGACATTGAGAAGAAAGAAGCAAGGGGTGGATTATTTTGCCCTATACCCCTGTTCAATACTGCTCAATATTATTTGAGATGTGGATTTCTAAGAAAAAAGGAACTGGCTGCATAGGACAGATGAGTCTCTTCTGCCCTTCACAAGCTCTTCTGTGGTTTGTGTGTGTCTGGCTGGTACCTCTGACCAGGGTATGCTGGATAATCTATGGGTCAGGAGAGTGCTGCCTGTTCCAGCTGCTCTACAGCTAATTTCAAACAGAAGATATGCACAAATGCTCATCTACCAGCAGAAGAGATCTTTTAAGTACAGGGAAGGATTTGTGAACTCATAAAATCATAAAGACCAGAAAGGAGGGTTACAATCTCTGTCTAACCTAGTCTCCTGCATAGTGCAAGGGAAGTTAACCCTTTCTCCCCACTATCTTCATTTGGCCAAGATCCACCATCCCCAGAGGACTCCACAAACATCTAACAGTGAGATGTGTCCCTGGACCTCCATGAATCTTTCTGCTCCACACAGGAATGAGCCAGAGCTGGCACTTTGCTTGGTCTTAGGGCAAACTTCCCTGCAGTCCCTGTAGCCTGAGTCTGTTAGCCAAATTCAGGAAACCACAATGGTTACACACCCATGAACCATACATGGCTAAAGTGCTGCTGGCCAGCAACCCCTGGCTAAGCACTGGCTTTGAAAGAGGTGGCTCAGGTCTAGCCTTAAATTCTCATCACTTCTCTTATTGTCCCCTGGCCTCCTTCACCTTCCTTTATTGCTCATCCATTCCCCTCCTGGCTTCGCTGCAGAGGCAGAAACTGGACTGTGACAAACAATTGATCATTTACTTCTTACCACACAAGTATTTTTCCTTAGAACTTAAACTAATATACATTGTGGGAAAAGAGGCTGATCTCCTACTAAAATTCCTGGGTGTAGTTTGATAAGAGTCAAATATGCTGAGACACATCAGAATTCACCTGGAAAGAGAAAAAATACCCCAAAGACTGAAATCTAGTGCTACAAATATGGTCAGAGTGGGATTTTGAAATTCTGTCACTTTCCTTTCAAGCAGTTAGATCTACTGTCATTGCAATTTGAAGGTAAACTTCATGGAGAACATCCTTAAATTAGTTTGGATATCAATTTAGACATACAGTTACGCACACTTATTTTTAAGGACAAGGATATTGATCTTGGCAAGACAATAAATTCCAGTAATATCTCTCTGTAGAATAAAGCCAAGACAATTCAAACACGATTATTTTTTGTCTTCACAACATTTTGCCAAAACTATGATATTGTTGGAAAAATAATTCTGATTTATATTCAACAAGAGTAGTAAAAAGATTTTATAGGGGAGACGGCCAGAGTGACATTTTCCTATAAATCATAATGATTTTTACTGCCACAAGATCCCACGGCTCAACTTCAAATACAACTGAGCTGTAAACTGCATGGCTGAAGCTGCATTCCTTCTGAATGAGAACCATGTTTCCTTTTCTCAGTGAATGACTCCACATTCCTATCAGTGTCTAGCAGATAATAACAATATCCAAACAAAAGCAGTTTTTAGAGCTGGTAGAGCAGTGATGGGAAAACATGTTCAAAGTGGTGTCACTCTATAGCACATAATTCTTCTAAAAAAAAAAAAAAAAGGAGATAAGCAAGGTGCATACCAGACAGTAAGTTCCTTCTGTCTTGCTTCTGTTTGTTCTCTTCTGGGATAAATTTTCCTGCTGATAGAATATGGAAGAATATAGCTAGAACCAGAGTAGTATTTAACTACTGACCTAGAACATAGTACTTCTGATCTTTTATATAACCCACAAGACTCTTGAATCAGGTAAAGGGAACTGGGAAATATCTGTATTCACTTCTTAACCTACCAAAAGAAAATCCATCAAGGACTGTTGAAATTAAAATAACACTAGCCTCTTATATACTATTAGGCATATATTCCCCAAGGAATGCTGACATTTCTGTCCCACAGTTCTTTCATTTTGTCACTTGAGAACCATACTCACCAAAGTCAGGTGTATAAAGCAGGGTCAAGGGTGCAGTCCTCTGATCTGGCTCTGGATTAGATTTAGGCAAAGGTCCATCTCCTAGGCTCAGGATATGCTCCTGCTGTTCCAATGTCTCACTGGGTGCTGAGATGAACATGAACCCAAAACAGAACCTGAAAATTATTTTACTGCTGACCATCACATACCCTTTATTCCCTAACTCTAGACATCATCTCAGCTCATGTGGCAAGGGTTTCTGCTCTCAGATTCTCAGGACTCCAGCTCACTTATGAGGCTTTACCTGGCCATGACTGTTCTGTGCCAGGATGAGACCTGGGTACACATCCTTACCTCTACCTCCCTTGTGGGATGTGGAAACCAAAGTTCCCACACTGTCCCTCTGCACCAGCAGTCCAAGGCAGCCTCACTCCAGAGCTGCAGGCAAACACAGTTTTGTCACTGATCTCCCCCTCTTGCTTCTTTCCTTCAAGCCACAGCTTTGGGGACAGCTGTGTTCATGGATCATTTGCTAAGTGGTATGGTCAAGTGAAAATGTGAATATAAAAGACACAAATATAAGAAGGCACAGAATAAACATATTTTCTAGTGACAATACAAAAGCCACTTTCGTGGTTGGCAGTGTGTGGATCATGATAATTCATAATTTAAATCCAGGGAATGGCAGTCCTGAATTTCCTGTTCACAGCACACTCTTCATCTCAGCCTCTATCCAGAGCTGTGGCAGATAAAAATGGGATTTGTGTGGGAGTGCAAGCTCAGGATCTTCTAAAAACCTCTGTGTGAATGGAGGAAAGTTCAGATTTAAATCTCTTGTCATAGACAATTTTGGGTTGGGGAGGAAATGCACTTATACCAGTATGCTAATAAAAATATATCAGCTGTAAAGTGCTGGCATATGCAGAAAGTTGTTCTTCCAGAGCTCTTTAAAAGAAAGAGCCACTTCCCTTGCTCATGCCACAATTATCATCACTACATTTTAGCAGGGATAAAAGGCTTTTTATGATTTGCACCTCAGTATGAAACAATACTCTCCTTTCTCTTTTAAAATAATTTATTTTCCATTCTATGACTATAAATTCATCCAAATCAGGAAAATCTTGCAGGTTAAGCTACTCTTTGTGAGGGCCAAGAAAAAAACACTTCTTTACCATAGAGTTTTGGACAGTGGGCTTGCAGCTTCCTCAGTCAGCTGTGGGGTGTGCTCCAAGCTTTCCATGCAGCCATGATATTTCTGGTGTGCTTCGAAAAAAAAGCAAGTTACAAATTATTAATGATGGTGGCCATAGAGGAATGTGAGATGGTTCAGGTTCAGCTTGTCAAAGAGTGGGCACCTCTCACCCCTCAGAGCAGCACCACACTGTTCTCAGCCAGCTTTCCTCCCTCATGGCTACTCAGGAAATAAGGTCAGTAGAAAACAATGGTCCTCTGCAGCTTAAAAAGACAACAATTAAATCAGCGGGCTAGACTGTATTGCCTTTTTCTCCACTTACCAAAGTCAACCTCTCTTGAGGGTCTTTGTAATTCAGAGGGCCAGATTAGGATGGCTCCAGGGATGGCACAGAGCCTTGTGGTGTACCCAGCCCCTTCCCCCACAGGTGAAATTTTGTGTTCCCCCAAGTCCCATTGATTTCAGAGATTTCCTTGGCTCCCTTTCCCCCAATGCACATTGCAATCTGCTTGCCCTTTCCTGATGAGAGGTTGGGATATGGAAGGCATGTCCTCCTTTCCCATGGGCTGTGGAATGCAAGTCCAGGCAGTGTGTGCCCAGCAGCTTCAGCAGGTCAGCGTCAGGGTTGGCCTGGACAGCTACAGAAACTCTGTGTGCTCTTCACTGCATAGAGCAGCCAAAGCAGTTAGCAGCTTTACACTTGTTTCGAGGATTTTTTTTTTTTTACTTTGAAACACCAAGAAGTAAAGAATGTGCTCTGAAGTAAGCACATTTTGGAGGCACTGCACCTAAGAAGTGAAAAAATTTGAATTGCTCTTACGTTGAAACTGTCATAATAGTGTTATTTCTACTGATTTTTTTCTTGACATCCTCAAGTGGTTCTGATTAAATAAATTTTGATCAAATTAATTTTCTTTCCTTTTACCCTCCACCACCTATAAAGGCAGCAAAAGTCAGGCCAGCATTAGGATACTGAACAGTGAGTTCTGGCAGCAGGATAAAGGTCCTACTAGCCCTCAGATCATCTGGAAGCAAAGCAGTGTGGTTTGGCCATTGCTGTATTTGCCATTCTCAAGGTTAGTTGATGCAGAGCAAGACTTCTATTTGGATCAGCAAACAGAGGTGCAGATTAAAGAAAAGAAAAATGAAAATACACATTTGCAACTTTGGTAGGCAGCAATCTGAATTAATTTGTCATACAGGACTGAGGAATGGGAAACAGTGTGGGTCTAAGAACTGGAAAAGAAACATCAGTATGAGAATGGGAGAAAATCATTAGATCAAGAATCAAGACCTGTGGTATTCCACCTGGGATCAGATTTGCCTTTTGAAAGTTTCAGATTGTCACCTCACGAGCTGCTCTTCTACAGTGGGGAAGATGGAGACAGAAATAATTTTATGAGTTTGAGATGTATGGTATATTTTGGCAGCTCCAACACAAGAGACTGGCACACTGGAGTGAGTGCAGTTGAGAGACAGAGATGGTAAATGCAGGATCACATCCTTGCAGAGGGGCTGAGGGAGCTGGGCTGGCTCGGTCTGGAGAAGGGAAGGATTTGTGGGGAGATCACAGCAGCCCCCAGGCAGGGCCCATGGGGGGCTATCAGATGTAGGGAGCCAGGCTCTTCCCTGCTCTGCCTGGTGGGTACATGAGAGACTCTGGGCAGAAGCTGAAGCAGGAGAGGTTCAGAGCTCTGGAGTTTTCCCCCTGGGGGCAGTCAGGCACTGGAGCAGATGACCCAGAAGCTGTGTGACTCCATCCTGGGGGTGGGGGACTCAACCCCAACTGGGCTTGCTCAAAGCCTTCAGCAATCTGGTCTGACCCTCCTGCTTTGAGCAGGAGGTTGGCATAGAGACAGCCTAAATTCCCTTCCAATATGAGTTTTTCTATGATCCAATAATTTATTATATTTTTCCCAAATTGTACATATAAGAAAGCATACAATAATTTTGCCTAATTTTTTAAGCTCTGTTTCATCTAATGTGTCCAGCAAATTCCTTCCTCTGGCTGCTGAAGTTTGCTGATAATCATGTCATTTATTACGGTGGTTTTTATGATTTGGCACCACTTTCCCAAAAACCATTCAAAAGTAACTTTATATGAAAGCATGCAATCAAACACAGTCATTTCAAATGGAAACCGTGGGTCATGATGAACTGGACAATTCTCTGATTTTTGTGAATAAGAAATGAAGATTCAAATAGTCACCAACAAGAATTTAGTCTCCACATTCAGCACTTCTATTTTTTTGCTTTATTGAGTATAGCTTACTTGTTTGTCTTAAAGAGTCTAACTTTTTAAAGACTAGTGGACAATTTATGACTAGAAATATGGGCAAGCACACTGATGCCAAGAAATGCTCTCAAAGTATTAAGCTGTTCGGAGTAATATTTCAGTACAAGTGAAGCTGCTGTTTTCATGTCCCTGAGACAGCAAAACCAGAAATATTTGGAAGCTGTTTGACATTCTTGAACATACCATTAAGCAATAATAAAAGAGGTTGTCATAGCTGCTGTGTCATAATGGAATGAATTTGTCTCTCTTCAAACTGGTAGTGGCATTTTGCTAGTCAGAACATGAGGAAAAATGTTAAAATCAGAGCCGGGGGAAAAAAAAAATCACAGAGCAGTATAAATCACTATTGCTTTATATTCATTCAAGACTTACTCCTTTTTCCTTTCAATCTTCTGATCCTTCTTTGAAATAAAAAGCAGGGATGTAAAGTCTAAACCGACCAAGAGTAGTCACATTGTAGATAAAATAAAATATGTGTAGTTGTTATTTCTATGCTTTGTACAACTTGTCGAGAGAAAGTTGGTAAAGCAAACTTTGGTTTCAGTAATTTGCAACTGAGTTTTCATCCTGTGTGTTTGCATCCTGTTTCCAGGCCCCGCCAGAAGCACCTCACATGCACTGGCCTTAAATTGCAGGTACCTTGTATCCTACCCTCTTTACAGATGAAGCATATCTAGATATTAAATATCAGAACTAAAATACAGACCTATAGTAGGGAGTGATTTTGATTAAATTATTGATGTAATGTTGTCTAGCACTGGGTTTTTCATTAGAAATGGCTGATAATGATAAATTGTAATAAATTAAAAGCTGATCCCAAGAACAAGAGTATTTCTGATATTTAATTAGGGATATAAAAGCAGCTACAAATATGCATCCTTAGCATCTTTGATTATACTTATCTACAACACTAAGATGTTAATTGCACTGCCGTGATTTCTTTGTCATCGTCCTATAACCAAAGTGGAATTAGACACTTTTGCAGAAGTTACTGTGCACTGAAGGCAGGACCTTTCCAGATATAGGATTTTCAGGAAAACAACATCTGCTACTCATAATATTCGTGCACACCTATAGGTACTCTATGTTACTAGAGAGGTGTCTGACAGACAGGACAGAAATGGGTACAAGATCTATCTGTTAGTTATATCATAAGAGAAGTTTTAATACATTATATATAAAACAAGTGAGAAAATCCTAGCTTAGAGATCAAGTTGAGATATTAGGCTTTTCAAGTTCTTAGTAATGTATAATATATAATCTATGCACTCTCAGAATTGTACAAACACAGACAAAATAGTCCCTGTCCTGATCACTCTTGATTGTGGATGGATCATAGGAAGCAGTGAGCAGAAACATCCTTTGAATTCAATTAGCCTGTTGATGTGGTGAGAATTCTCATAAATATGCCCTCAAATGGGCATTGGCTCTGTCATCTGTCACAATACAGAGTACAGACAAGCCTAGCATGAAATTCTTCAAAAGAATTTGGGTTTTGATCTTTGCTTTCATCCAACACTGAGTAAGATCTACAGCATTTACAGCATTGAGGAGGAAGTTATTCAACAGGCAACAACAAAGTTACTCAACTTTGGCCAAAACTGGGAAGAGAAGCAGAGACTGCAAAAGCTGAGAGCAGGGATTTGAGTCCTGAGGGAGAAGCAGCCATAGCAACTGCAGGTGTGACAGCTGGAGGCTAGTACTTGCAGGTAGTGTCATGTCCTCTTGAGAAAAATCAGAAAGTACAATATTTAATAATTTAATCTTGTGTTTTCAAGTCTCTCTGCCACAGAGCATATTTGTGGACAAATATCAGTTCAGTCCCAAGAAAGAAAAAATCTCTCTATTTCTTTTTACTTTTCTTGGACTCTCACTGCAGTGATGTTACAGATCCTGTCTACTTTAGTCTTTGGGCGTTAAAAGTGTTAGAAAAATATGCAACAAGCTAATATTTATCCTCTATTGGTTTCCCTGTATTTCCCCACTTTGATTTCTATTGTATTTCTGCGCCTAACTGGCCACAGCTGTTATAGAATTTATAGCAGAGAATTTCCTTCTGTGATTACAACTTAAAAAATATGATCAAGCTGTAAGGCAGGGTCTGTCTGGACAGAAGTATGAAAAGGCTGAGGAGAAAAATACCTGTTATGACTTGTTTCTAAACACCACCACTGACTGCAGTTTCACAGTTTACTCAGGCAATCTGCCCAAATACTTCACAATCATTCCTGTTAAAAAGTTTATATCAATGTTAAGCAAGAACCTTTCATGCTGATCATTTCTTGCCCTATTCACTGCAGATTCTACCTTACACTTTGGAGCTAACTTTTACATACTTGGAAGGCTGTTAACCTGCCTCCATGCTCAGCCTTGTCTGTCTCCAGTTAACAAATCCCAAATAAGTTATCCTATCCCCATACGTCTTTGTTTGTAGCCCTCTGATAAATCCTTGCTCCTGTAAACTTCTTCCAGTTTTCTAAACATTTCTTCAAAGGTAGAGCCCAACACCAGACACTGTCTGCCCATTGGAACAGAGTACCTGGATTATTGAGTCTTGGAAGCCACACTCCTGTTTGTACATCTCAGTTGAGGTTGCCTTCTCCCAACATTGTGACACTTTTGGGTCATGTTCGTTTTGAATGTCTATTCTTTTCTTCTTTTTCTTAGCATCAGCTGCCTATCCAATTGTTCCTATCCTTGACTCAGAAAATTAGTTGTTCCTGGTGCTAATCTGTACTGTTTCCAGTGAATTTTGAACAAACATTTGGATGATTTCTCCAATCCTTCACAGTTTCTTTGAATCTCTACCTGAGGCCTTTTTTTACTGAAGTCTCTTCCAGCTGCTTATCTATGGCAAGTTTAATGCTACAATTGTCTGCTTTATCACTGTAATTTATTCTGGTATTGAAGATTTCACTCAACATATTGATACTTTCTCCTTGGCTTCCAATGCTGTCCTATATGTGGGCATAACAGTTTCAGCAAAATTACATCTTCCTACCTTGCTTGTCATTAATACAATTCAAATTGTCTCAGAGTTAACCTATGTTATCTTTTGCTTCACTCATCTAGAATGAGCTTTTCATTGTACAAGGAAATTTGATGAGCTTGATATGAACCTTCCTTGAAAAAACACATTGCTCATACTCGTGTTATCTTCCAAATGTCTACAGATGGTTTCTTTAATTATCGCTTTGGTCGAGAACACTTTAGCTTAACTAGAATTTCCCAGCTCTTTACTTTCCAAGATGTATTTGATGTTTTCATACACTAAGTTTTAAACTTGATATCTACAAATTCTCAGAGTACTTAATTTTTTTCTGATCTTTCTTCATCAGCTTCTCTAGGCACTTATGGATGACTTTTGTCAAGTTTAAATGATTTAAAACACCCAGCTCACCTAAGGGCTCTCTAATTTATTTTACTTTTGTTCTAGACTGAGTCCCTACCCAGTATTGGATTAGTTACCAATTAGTTACTTTTAAATTATTATGGATGCAGAAAACACTTGTATCTTCTGGGTAACATTTTTGCTGGTTCTCCTNATTAATATTAATGAGTTTATAAAAAACATTAATAATTATTAATAAAAGAATAATAGAATATTACAAATATTAACTTAGAAGAAATAGAATATCAGCTAGTTACTCTGCTGTTCCTAACCAAGTGCTAGTACTATTGATTTACATTTAATTTACAGCCAATCCAATTTCTATCTGATTTTCTGTGCTTCCTTCTAGAGTTAAGTGCCAGCGTAAAGCTAAACATGTAACCAGAACTCCTTTAAACTTCT
>VZTT01059739.1:42777-54631 GCA_013400855.1 Buphagus erythrorhynchus | reverse complement strand
TTGTGAAAAATGTTGCTTAAGAGCCTTCCAACCTGAGCACCTTAAAACTACTGGTCTTTAAAGCAGACTGTTCTGGGTTTTGGAAATAATATGGGAAAAAATTAGAAATTAATATTATTAAAAATAAAATATTTTCCCCAATCATTGCATGTCACTGAAACAATGTTAATCATGGTTATTTATATTTTTGCTCTTGAAACTGTTAAAAACTAGCAGTTGTTATAAAATGGGATACTTTAAAGCTAATTCAATTTTAAGTCATAGAATAATATCGTAGAATCACAGAATGGTTGGGTTGGAAGGATTTAAAGATCATCTATTTCCAACCCTACTGCAACAGCTTCATCAAGGTCATGCATGCAGGTTCTTTAATTTCACAGAAAGATTTTCTCTTGTACAAAATCAACCCTCAGCATTTTACAAAGCTACCAAATATTCAAGCCATCACATACTTTGTGTGAGAAAAAAGCATATTTTCGCTTGGAGAAAAAAAAAGGCACAAACCACAATGGTTTTGGGCTCTGCTCAATGCAGAATCAAAACTGAAATGAGAAAATAGAACAAGACACTGATCATATAAGTGCACAACATTATAATAAAAAAAATTTATTCAATAAAAGAATATTTATGGGAAATAATTTCCCTTGTTCCTGGGATTCCTAGGCAGCTGGGCAGCCAGGGCAATATCCCCTCTGGGACAATGAAAATGCTCAGGTGGATCTTGTTCTAGATCACTGTGTATGTTTAAACAATTCTTGTTTAATTGTGTAGGTTTAAACCCATTCTTCTAGATCTGGGGAAATGCAGACAGGTTACCAATGTTTCTGCCCTAAAACCTAGCCCAGATTTACCACTCTGGTGGTAAATCTTATTACTACATCTTTCATCTTATTACTACAAAGACAAGCAAAATAAGATGTGGGGTTTTTATATGACATTTAAAGACAGAGAAATATCTAAAGTACAAGAGATATTAGTACACTTTGAAGTAGAATTGTGACACCTATCTCAGTGTAGGGAGGGCTTTTATTCAAAAATTAAATGAACCTCACACACAAACCTTATATTACATTGCGTGTATGTTCTAGGACTATAAATGTATATTCTCCAGTGTCTTCTCTTTGTCTCGAAGGGCAAGTTTGTCTTGTTCCAATGATGAAACATGGTGTGTTTACCAAACAAAAGACATCTTTCCAGTATAGTGAACTGTTGAAATCTAGACAGGTATTTCAGGCTTTGCCTGCACTGCTTTCTTCCCTGACAGTTTTGTCTCCTCTAATTGTTTCTTTGACATATTCAAAGCTTCCTTTCTACGTACTACAGACCAAGATGAACCAAGAAGGGCTATAACTGGCAAAATCTGACAGTAACAAAAATCTCCCCAAGCTGAGCAAGAGGTATTATAGCAGATTAACACTCCTGCTAGTGGGTTGCTCAATTAAGCTGTGGATCTTTGAAGCCTATGAACCTTGTCAGCTTTTCACATAGACTACAATACAGAAACATCTGGATGAAACGACACTGAGCTTACTCACTATGAAAATACATAGTTGAACACTCCCATAACTTCTTAACCTCTCAGGGAAGCTGTTTTCCACTCCTTCTACTAGACAGACTCCTTACTGATTGATGGCATGTGTCTGCATTCATATTTAACATGTCCATAAAAGTTTTGATACCTTGTTTCCAAAGATTTTAATAAAAAAGTAAGCAGAGAACTCATGAGATGGGCATCTCCACCTTCCATAATTATAAATAATAGTTGGAATATTCCTAAAAAATCCCTGTATCGAAGGAGCACAGAAGTTTCAGTGCTGCTCAGCCTGTGCACTCAGCTCTGTCAGCTGCCTCCCACTCCTTTGATCCCTGTTCTGCCACTGCTGGTCACGACACCATTTATTGTAACACTAGCTGTGATATCAGGACTTCTTCCATGGATGATGAACCAAACATTTTTCTATTTCATAAAATAATGTATTTCCTTGTAATTATTATTACCAACTAAGATAGAACACCAAACAACTAAAATTTAGTTTTGATTTACATTTGCTGATCATACACAAAAAAGGTAAAGCTTATATTTTTGTCTCAAGCATTAAGAGCATAAAAATGACTACACATTTTCCTTACAAATCGTTGCTTCATTAAGCCTTTTTACAAGTTATTTGTTTAATTACCAATAGAATCCTTATTTACTAAAGATGCCATTTTCGTTATTAATTTGCTTGTTAGTTTTTAAATGTAAAATTTACATAATCTAGGCTATCAATTTTTATACAACCTAGCACCTTTCCACTTATTTACTGGAATTAGTGCTATCTCTCCAGTAAATGTTTTAGAGCTTAGTTGACAATTTTTCACCAATTTGGATGTTTTTATGAAAAAGAATTGTAATGCTACCAGTTTCTTCTGTTCACAAGAAAGGTTTTGTAGGTTTAATTAGATTTTGCATTTAAAACTGTCACTCTTACATATATGTTAAATGTCCTGAATTATGCTAACAGGAGATGTAATTAAATTACTCAAATGAAAACATTTTAATTCATAAAAACTGAATCAGAGTAGACAAGAAGGAAAACATGTTATGCAGTGAAGAGGGCATATTTTGTCAAAAAGAAGAAAAGAAAATAGATCATCTCTTCATCAAAGAACTCACATTTGTTTATAAGAAGGTGATATTGCTGAGACAATGCTTGGATGAACAGTATTTGGATGATGAACTAAACACATTTTTTAATCTTATGCTGTGAAACCAGAGTGATGAACAAAGCAGTTTAAGAATGCCTTGCCAAAATTATTTAGCATGATCAACTTCTGGTTTCATGTTCAACTAATATGATGAAATAAGCTTCTTAGTTTTATTTAGGTCAAAACTATCAGCATCAGGGATTGTATCTTTTTCTGTATCTGTATTCTGCCTACCACATAGTATTCTAGAAACCTACAGTATCATCTATTACAAAAATATAATATAATTATTAATTAATAATTATAATATATACCATATCACTGAATTACTTCTGCCAAGGACTAAAGTTTAAAATTGGGTTTTTTAATATCCCTGCATTAACCTCCAGTTTTATCATTGCTGTTTTTGGAGATAAGGTTAGAATTTCATAGCAACTGATTAAAAAGTTGCATTATTAATATAATACACATTTTTTATTCTGCTTGTATTTCTCTAGCTTTTCTTTTCCTTTTTTCTGGTTTGTTCCTGACCTCCTTTCATTTCTTTTTCCAGTTTATAAATTTTTCCTCTCTTCTTGGCAAGAGGAACAGATTTGTGGCCTGGAGACTTTAAACATACTCCTGTAGCCATGGATTTCACATACCTAGCCTCTGTCTGCACTGCATTTCAACTGAAAAACTACACTGAAGGAAATATTTCTGGAAATTTTTATGAACCAAAAGAACTTTACAGCCATTTCTAATTGCCTGGCACTGGTACTGAAGGATGAATGGTGTCAGTAGGCAGGACACACCAACAAGCCTTTGCCAGCCCTGTTAACACCTGTATGAGCCACTGCAGAGACTCAAGAGCAATCAGACAAAAAGAAACAGATCAGATCACAGCTCTGCTTTGCTTTACTATCCACCTTTTTTTAATACGACTGTCAAATATAGGGAAAGCAGCCTGAAAGAAAGTGCTTTCCCTTTCATTAAACAAACCAGTGAATGGCCATTTGTTTCACCAACAGTTTCACCAAAAGTTTCAGCCTTCCTCACCAGTCACAGCTTCCCTAACTCCTGGTCAGCAGCTTTTACAGCATGCTGCTGCTGCACTACAGGAGTACAGGAGCACCCAGCAGTAGGAGCTGCACATCATCCATTAATGGATCTGAAATTCCACACTTCTCTAAAAGAAATCTACATTCAGGTGGATGGCTACATCCCTATGGGTCAAGTAATGAATTATTATTTCATTGTGGCACTGCAGTGGTAAGGAAAGCAGTCCCTGACAATCTGATTTGATATATAGGGTATGATTTTCCATTGCTAGGCTTTATGACTCCCATCTACACTTTAGAATTCCTAATTTCTTCCAACAAAACTGCCAAAGGATGTCCAGTACAGTACTTGTCATGGATCTAAGATCTTCAACCCAATCTTTCCTATTAGACATGATGAAGACATCAAATTACTTGCTAATATTTATTTGGTGATTTCCTCCTTTCTTTGGCTTTCATATTAGATTTGTTACAATCTAGGCACTAAACAACCTGTCACTGAAATTCACAGTGAGACCCCTGTTCTGCAGGTTTTGAAGCATTGTTCGCACATCACCACATAAGTTTTAGATTTTTGTATTTTGCAGGACTAATCAAGACACCTCTACAATGTGTCAGAAGGATACAATTATATTGCAAATGCCCATGAGTACAGATGTATATGAATACTAATGCAGGGTGCTCCAGAAGCAGGAGGTAATGTTAATGTCAGTAATGAAGTAATTTACTACACAATCAGGAATGCTTTTCAAATCTACTTGCTCAGCTGTGTGGACTCTCAGAAGATAATGGCTGATGACACTTTCAGCACATTATTCAATATCCACTAATAATCTAGAAAACTTAACATTCATATTTGCTTAGTATTTGCTTTCATTTATAGCTTTGTGCTAACTCATTAAACAAATGGGACGATGCCTAAATTCAGAGGAATCTTACTGCATGCTCCTCTGCAAAAATGCTAAGGTTGTATTGCTCCAAATGAGATTGTTAGCCTGTAGGGATATCAGTTTCTTTCAAGGCTAGAAGAAGTAGTTTAATTTCACAGACACCAGCATTATGCATCAGATCAGGGGGCTACCACCTATCCAGTGCTTTCACCTTGGTAAATTCCCTCCAGTGCTCTCTCCAGCTTTGTCAGAAGCAGCAATTTGAAGTTAGAAACTTTGCCCTGGAGTTTCTTGTCATTCCACCTCTACAACTGAACTAATAATACAAGCAGCTGGGTTGAATTTTTTTACCTGGTAGCCACACCATCCTCTTTGCATCTGCTCCCCAGCTGAACAAGCTGCAGTGGTGTGTGGTACACACTGTCAGGTTGAGCCCTGCCCAGGAATAGTTTATTTAATCCACTTTTAATCCAGGACATCCTGCATCCCTCCTAAATCTCTTATTTGAAAGAAGGCTCTAAAAACTCACCTCAAATTTTACCCACAGATTTCTCTATCTTCTTTCCATTCCTGGTAACTTTCACAGAACAAGCAACTGCCATGCGAACTTTAGTGAATAGTTGCACTGAGTTTATTTTCAATTTAGAAGTACATGTATCATATGTTATCAAAGAAAAAGTATGAGAAGGGGAAAAAAAGTTAGTAGAATTCATATTCATCTTCCATTTCCACAAAAGAGAAAACAGAGAGAGTCTGCCCTGGAAGCCTTTTAGAAGGACCAAAACAAGAACATGGGAAGAGGGTATGAACTGTGTTAAAGCACTCTCAATAAACAAGACCCTGAATTTGAATTAGAAAAAATGGTATGATGATTTAAATAGACTTTTTCTCCTATAGGGATATCAGTAGGAAAACCTGGATAGAATTTAGAGAAACACAGAAAAGGGCCTGAAGATAATTTACAAGGAATATTAAATTATTTGAGCGTGGCTAAACAATGACACAATCATATTTTCAGTTCACAAGTATTTTTAAACTTTATTTTTAAATGCCGTTTTCAAGATGAAGTGAAGCTAATATGTGGACCACTCCTTTTAATACAGTATCTCCCTGGCAACCAGACCAGCAAAAACAGAAAAAGAGATTAAATGACCAATCATTCCTTCCATCTCTCATGTCTTCGATTTCTTTGCTGATAAAGTGCTCGGACTCTGTGACTCCTGTGGGTGAAGCCCAATGCAGTGTTTCCTTTGGCAACACTCTGTGTGTGCAGTTAGATGTTATGCTGTGCTGGTATCACATGGCTGTCTGAAGGAGAGAAAAACCTCTTTGGAGTGCCAGCAATAAAGACTTGGCTATCACAGGGCCAAAACTGCAGTATTTCCCTACGAGTATTATTAAGCCTTATCTTGCAGAAACATCAAGGAGATTTTGGGAAGATCAGACAACTGGTCCAGGAGCTATGGAAGGGAACAGTTCCCTGGAAGGGCATCTAGTTTGCCAGCCCAAAAAGAGTAACTCACAGCAACGCAGGAACTCAGAACAGATGATGGAGAAAATGCAAATGTGTTACTGACTGAGAAAAATGATAGATCCTCAAAATCCTATATCTGAACTAACATGTATGGTCTTCAAAATTATTCCAGCCAAAAGAAGGAACACCCTCTGCCAGGCATGTCCCTGATGCAACCCTCTTTGTGTGTCACTCAGTGCCCCTGCCCTTCTCAGTCTGAGACAGGGGGGCTCTCATGCACTCTCCAGATTCCTCACAGTGTGCAGCTGCCTCTGTAGGGAATGTATTGCTCTTACACTTCTCTGTCTTTTCAGGCTACTCACTTGCTCTATGAGCAGAAGCTAGTTTTAACCTTAAATTATAGGAATTACTTCTGAGACTGCCTCTATACCCGCAGTGCAAAGGAACAACAGAGACTAGAAAAACTGCTCAGCCTAAGAGGGCCCAGTTTATTTGTATTTCATTTGTTTCCCTCACCTCGCATTCTCAGAAGTTTAGAGTTTCTAATTCAAAGCTCTCCTAGTTCAAAAGCCTCTGGAGCTGCTCATTCCCAGGACAAGTTCTTCCTTATTCAGTTATGGTCAAAAAAAATATGACTAAAGCATACTGGAAAATGAAATGAAAACTATAAAATATGTTCTCAGTACTTATGGCCAGATTATTCAGCACTTGGCAGACACCAATGAGGCTATGAGAAATAGGCTCAAAGAACAGCCCTAAATTTGGTAACAATACTTTCTTGAAAATATTTGGAACTCTCAGTTAGCTGAATTAAGATCTCATTAGCCATATTTATGTCACACGTGGTCTGAAAAATGGTTATGCTTTAGTGAAGGAAAAAAAAGATAGGGGAATCCCACTCAGCTGAACTAATTTCCTGATTGCAGAACACCCATTTTAGTACCAAATTCCCCGATTCTGTTTATCCATTATGATCCCATGAGGTAAAATGGGCCCATTTTATATGCTCAGTAATGTTAATCTGGTAATTTCAGATAAAAACATAGTTATAGATTTAGGTCTAATAATTTTAAAATAAAAATAAATAAATAAATAAATAAATACTATTTAATTTATTTTGCGAGCAAGTATTAATGACCTTTTTCTGGCACAAATGTGCCTTTTTTGGCTCCCAACAGAGTAGAAATTGTCACTAACTTGTTCCTGAATATAAACACCTCCTTCCATGCTGAACAGCAGCAGGCATTCATACCAAAGCAGCACCTACCCTCAGGCTCCTTCTGTAAAAACACCATTTTGGAGGGCTGTAGCATAGCCCTTATGTGACTTCAAGCACTTCATTCTGTCATCCCACTCTTACCCAAACAATAATGGTTTATGGCCATAAGGTTACAGGGCATAAAATTCCAGGGGCATAAAATCAAAAGTTAGTTGGTGTGTACGGAGTATCTACTCTAGAGAAAAACAACTCTAACCATTGAGGACATGAGCCATTCCTACCCTACTGTTCACACTATCTGTATTATCTCTAACAGGACAGACACCATGCTTCTGCTTCTTGTCTTTCTTCTAAAAATCGCAGCCTGCATGAAATCACAGTCACCTTCTGACTAAAAAGGGGAAAATTTCTTACCATGCACCATAACATTTTGACATTAGGACCAATTATAAATGAGCAAATAATAATAACTTTTTAAAAACACCTACATCTCCTCATACATTCCCCAAAATAACAAAGCCATAACAAATCCATAACAAAGCCATGTGTAATAACTTCACCTGCTGACAGTGCTATAAGTATTCCCAGCAGGCTTTATAACCAAAATAGGTGTGGAGAAAAGAAACTTTTTTGGTGGAACATGGATTTTAAAAGAAACTGTAACTTGTGAATTTCTTTTGAACACATAGAATGACTCAGCGATGCAACTCCCCATCCCCATATAAGTAACTCTGGAATTTTCAAAATAATGTTTTGATTTTAAATGCAATGTTATTTCATTCCAAAATTTTCTTCAATTGTATGTAAAATATTTAAAAATAATGCTCTAAAGTATTTTACTTTCAACTTTTTTTCCCCAACTTTCTTATTTGCTAAAGCTATTCTTTCTTTTATGTATGACACAGAAGGTTTATCTCAAAAAATTAAAATCCAAGTCACTGTCATTTGCACAACTCTTACTATTGCAAAATGCACAGTATCATAGCATAACTTCAGTGGAATTGTAGACACCACACAAAATACTGTAGAAATAAAAATTAGTAGAATTCTTCCGTTGGCAAAAGGATCATAGATTTTTAATCTCATCTCAAAAGTACAACCATAATTAAGTCTGTAGGATTAATTCTGATAATGACATTAAAAATAATTAGAACTTAAATTCTACTTAAAATAATGTAGAGTTAGCAGAGGTAATCACTGAATAAACCAGTTGCTTTCCTGGAATGTGTGTCTCTCAGCTGAAGCAGGATGTCTTTGAAGAGGGAAGACACTGGGTTCAGCACTATAGGGAAGATTCAGTGGCCTGGTTTATTCAGCAGGAGCATCCATGCCCACGCTGATCCCCAGTGGCAGCAGTGACTCTGCTGTCCCTGTCACAGCACACACCAGCCTGTCCCGGGCCCGTCGCTGCTGTCCTTCAGCACCAGGAGCTGGGGCTGCAGCTGGGGGAGCGCAGGAGGGACCAGGGGTGGTGGTGGGGACAGAGGGGCTGTGTGCCCCCCACACCTTCCCGGGGAGGGGCACCCCAGGTGAGCATTTCCCCTTCTTATCCGTGGCTTTTCCTGCCGAAAACACACCCCCACAATGGAGGGTGGTGTGCAATAAACAGCTTAGTCACACCCACACAATGATAAAACTCGACTCCCTTTCTCTGTAGCCAGGACAGTTCCACATGTAGCTCATGTGCCATATTAATAACGCCCACAGATGTTAGGAATTTGCAGCTGACAGGCTGGAAAGGGATAGCTAAAAATCAAAACCTGTAATATTTTCTAGAAAAATACTGCCATTTATGAGGTAGACTACCAGAGAGGGCATTATTTATGAGACAGTGCAGGACAAGTGCTGAATTAATCCACTTTATATTTGTATCAGTAAAACATGGTAGGACAAAAGAGCAGAAGGAGAAAGAGGAGGATATGATGTTTATGACAATTTTGCTCTAAAAATAGCATTGCTTGCCATACACAAAGAATAGAAGATAATTTTGTGGAGCTACATGTTGTGAAGCAGTGACTTTCACAGGCAGCTGGCTTTAAAAAGAGGGATAGTACTATGAATGCTTGAATTTTTGTCATGCTTGATATATACCCTGACACCTATGGATAGTTACAGGATCAACCACCAGAAACCCTCTAATAGTTGAGCCAGTTTTATTTGTAACTCTGTTTCCAGTATTTTACATACAGCTTTTTTCAGCATTTTGGTGGTACAGAAAAACCTTTGATTCTTAATCCTGAGATTCTGCTGCTGGGCTCTGTTCCTGAACTTACACCTCTCAACACTGTTCTCCAACTGTGTTTCCCTGCAGAGTGAAGAATAGAGGTTAATTTCTTTACGTCTTAGGAGGGATTACTCTTTGCAACAGCTACAGCCAAGGTGACAATCCAAATATTAACTCACTTAAGTACATTTCTTTTAAAAAAGCAAACACAGAGAAACTAAAATATTTATTTGTACTTACTAATTTTCTATCATGAATAAATGCTATTCATTGCTAGCTGAGCCAGCATGAAACCCCTCCACTGATCATTATTTTACTCTATGAGAAGTAACAAAGGCTACTTTCATATGATAAGAACTGTATGGCACACTTTAAAAAGTTGTAAGACAAGACAAACAAAAAGGTTCAGTTAGGAAAATGAAGCAGCATCCGAGAACTGGTAGTTCCATGGACTCCAAATTATGCATGGAAGAACTGAGATATCCAGGAAAGGATATTTGGTCCTATTGTACTAAAATGTAGCATAATCTCATTTTCATAAATTGTATTTAATAAACAGAGTGTTCATAAACAAATAGAGCTTTAATAAACCTATTAACCACATGTAATAGAGGAGGGTTTTTTCCAAATTAAGTATGCTGGCAAATATTTTTTCATTTCTTTGGCTTTTTCTACAGTTTTATGTGGTGAAACCATTTTTAGACACCAGAAGACATTTAAGAGTGGTATGAAGTAATCTCATTGAAACGTAAGGAAACTTTCAGTGACTGCGCATGATTATCAGCACTGAAAACCTCTGCAGGTTCACAAACAGAGAGATGAGCAAAAACAAGTCTTGCATGTGCCCTCTGGTTTACAGGCTTGCTTCTAGGAAAACTACAGTCTTGCTTTTTTTCAGGAAATCTTCATGCCTGGCGAAGAGCACTGGTTATTCTGTTCACAAGCAAGGTGCTGTAAAAAGTGGCTGCACTGACTGCCTGTCAGAGATGAAGAAAAGAAGCAAGGGGGGGAAAAAAGGAGATAAAGAAGGCAAAATTACCTGTTAGGCAGTGGATGGCTTAAATAACCTCAAACTCATACCCAAGCTGCTAATAATGTTTGAACAATCCAGTTTTCCCCTTGGCTGGTCATGCTATTTGTGACTGAGAAAATGAAGGGCCAATACACATCCAGAGATGACATGTTCCTGCACCAGTGAAGCCTGCTTTCCCCAGAATGCCAGGCTTTTCCAGAAACCCTGCTGCTGCCACTCAGCATCAAGAAAGGAATGGTCACTTTTGTCTAAACCAAAACCTGTCTTGCCATTTCTGATGTTGTGTTGTGCTTTGGTATAGAGCTACAGTAGCCTTGTAAATTCATGAATACACTTGTGTCATGTCTTAAACTTAAAAGACATCTTGTTTTCACTAGTCTGTCAACAAGTTTTGTTTACTTTTCAAATGCTTTCTCTTTAACAAGCCATAACAGAATTCAGTGTGTATTATCTGCCTCAAACAATTGAGGATAAAGAATATCTGTATCCTAGCAAGACCCAAGAAGGCCTGCCTTAGGCAGAAGGCAATTCCTGACGAGTAAAACCTGTTAACAGATTTAGTCTCCCTTAGACTTGGCCTTAAATCTGTCCTGCACATGCTAAAATAACAGCACAGAGCACTGGAGTTACTTCTCCAAAGCATTCCCGAGGCCAGGCCTGTTGGCTGTGTATCCCCTGTGGTTGCACACACCATGTAGGCACTGAATGGTCTGTGACCACTCACACGCACCGTGATGCACAGAGCAGGGAGGGCTCCCTGTGCAACATCTGTTTCCCATCAGCTGATACACCTGCACCTCTCCAGTAAAGAACAGTGCCGCGGCTTGAAACTGAAGAGTTCGGTGCCCACCAAGCCCAAAACGCTTCAACGGCGGGGCCAGGAGCAGTACAGCCCCGAGAGGCGTTCGGCTTTGTGGCGGCTGGTGCCCAGCGCCAAGCACTGCCCAGCAATGCTGGCACTGCCCGAGACCGCGGAGCAGCAGCTCCGTGCCCGTCCGGCGTGCGGCCCGTCTGGGGATGGGCGCGGCGGGCACACGGGGCGGGAAGGGGCCCGTAGGGACCGGCTGAGGGCGGGAGGCCCTTCGAGGGTGGCACTGGGCCGGCTCTGCCCCCGACAGGGGCCGGCTCTGCCCCCGGGGCTCCCTCCGGTTCGCGCTCCATGCACCGCCCCGGCAGAGGGGTCGCGCCCGGCGCCGGGCAGGGCAGGGCAGGGCAGGGCAGGGCAGGACAGCGGCTCGGCGCCGCCGGGGCAGGTGGCGGAGGGAGCGGGGGGAGCGCAGGGCCCC
>VZTT01059739.1:0-42442 GCA_013400855.1 Buphagus erythrorhynchus | reverse complement strand
GCCCGGCAGCGCGGCGAGCGCTGCTCCGCTCTGCTGCCCTGCGACGAGAGCAGCGGCCTCTACTGCGACCGCGGCCCCGAGGACGGCGCGGCCGCCGGCATCTGCATGGGTAGGTGCGGGCGGGAGGAGGCCCCGCATGCGGCGGCCCTCGGGGGGCGGCGGGGAGACCCTCCCGGGCCGGGCCCGCCGCGGGTGTCGCTGCCCCGCCGCTCTCCGCCTGCCCTCCGATCCTCAGCACCCCCGGCGCTGCCCCTGATGCTGCGGGCGGTGCCAGCGCGGCCGCCAAGGGGCTGGGAGGGCCAGGGAGTGTCAGATGCCCGCTGCTTCTGCGAAATGCTTCCCCTTTTCCCGCTAGTGCTGGAGGGAGACAACTGCGTGTTTGATGGGATGATTTATCGCAATGGGGAGACGTTCCAGCCCAGCTGCAAGTACCAGTGCACCTGCCGCGACGGCCAGATCGGCTGCCTGCCCCGCTGCAACCTGGACCTGCTGCTCCCCGGCCCCGACTGCCCCTTCCCCAGGAAAGTCGAAGTCCCTGGAGAGTGCTGTGAGAAGTGGGTCTGCGACCCTGATGATGAAGTGATCTTGGGAGGTTTTGCTATGGCTGGTGAGGAAACTAAAATTAGTTATCATAGTCATTGTGATCAGGAGATGGTATCATTGTGAAAATATCCACAGGACTGCCAGATCTAAGGCACGTTGCTTGTAGGGTTGGATTTTTTTTCTGACCTAGAGTGACTAGTAGGTATACCAGTGGTTATGAATAAAGACAGAGCTCAACAGGTAAAAGAAAGATTCAGAAAATAAATATGCATAGCAGTTTTAAAAGTTAATTAAGTTAGTTCCCAATTTTTAAATTTCTGTTTATCTGGTACACATTAGTTATGTGACCAGAAGAAAACAAGGACAAGATCCTAATCCTCCAAACATTCCCATACCAAGGAAAAAAAAAAAAAAAAAAACAACAAGCTGCAGCCTTGCTAGTTGCTCTGCAAGAATATGTTACAATATACATGCTATTATAACAGCTTAGTCTACAAGAGACTTTCCCCCCCGAATTCTGCAGCTTGGCTAAAATGCCAATTAATTCCTTCCTGTGCTAGAGTCTTCATGTTTATTGATGGCATTAAAACATTAGAGTACTTGTAGAGGCAGTGGTTATAAACACGGTGAATGGATTTGTAAGAAAACCCAACCCATTCCAAAGTTCAGAACTCAGGCTTTTAAAAAAGCTAGGTAAGATTATCCCCTTTTTCAGGTTTTCCCTATTTTCATTTTTTCTACTGAATTATGTCGCCATCCCCTTTAAGTTATACTATTAGTTCAGCATGAATTTCATGACTTTCTACTGAGAGTGGGGAACACTGCATTCTCTTCCAGTCACTGCTTTTTGTGATCTTGGGCAGTTAGTTATGCCAAAACTCAGCTAATCCGTTTAAAAAACAAGTGAGAAAGGATTGAGGAAGAAAAGCTTGAGTAGCTTTTCTGTGTGCTATGAAGTGTTAGTTGTTAAGCACATAAGGTATAAACAAAAAGTTTGACACTTTTCTATTACCTTTCCTTTTTTTCAATTTGTCTGACGGTGACAGGCTAACCTGTAAGATGCCTACAGACGAATTGTCTGCATTCTTTTAGCAATGGCCATCCCTCTTGGGAGGCCACCCTTTTTGGATCTTTGCCATTCAAAAGGAAGGTTGTAGAGGAGCTTAACAGCAAGAGCTGTGACTGAGGCTCAGTTGTATTGTCTCCTTCTGTTTGCTCCTGTGCTAATCAGTGAACCAAACTATGCCTTAGCAATATTTGCATAGTGCAGCTTTACACTGCCGGGGGGCAGGACAGTGGCCAGACTTGACCATGGCTTTAAGAACTGGTGATAGCTCCTGGAAATGGCTTCCCCCTGCCTCCTCACCATCACCCTGGCTGTAGTCTGTCAATAATTGACAAGATAGGGTGACTTTATGACTCTCAGGAGTAAAAGGACTTTCGTTCCATGCTGTCATTAGTTTAGATAAAAAATTCAGCCTCTCTCCAGTCATACCTAATAAAAATATTTTTATGACATAGCTTTAGAACAGATTTGCAACATATTTCCATTAGAAAGAGAGAAGAATAAAAATCTATTAGGGTTCCAAAGTGGTTTAAAAGTTGCCAGTAATTATTCCAGATGTGGACTTGAGTGAACAGAATCTAAATGCTTTGCTAATTACACTGATATGCACCTTTCTGCATATCTGATTTGAAGCTTTTTTTTTTAGGTGTAGGAAGTTGCTACTCAGAATTCCTAAAATCTTTTTAAATCTTCCTAAAAGCTTTTAAAATTTCTAAATCCTGTCAAAAGCATGGATTTTGAACCTTTTTTGGCTCACTTGTTCCTTTCCAGATATGATAGAGCTCAATTAGATATTGAGGTTTCATGTGAGTTTTTCTTGTAATAAACTTCTGTGGGGTTTTGTCTCCAGCCTACAGGCAAGAGGCCACACTTGGGATTGATGTGTCAGATTCAAGTGCCAATTGTATTGAGCAGACAACAGAATGGAGTGCTTGTTCCAAGAGCTGTGGAATGGGCTTATCCACCCGTGTTACCAACAGGAATCAACAGTGTGAAATGGTGAAGCAGACACGACTCTGCATGATAAGACCTTGTGAAAATGAAGAGTCATCTGATAAGGTATGCTGCAGAGAGTGAGGCAAAGCAGCAGAATCTCTTCAGCTCTAATTCCAAGGTTGCAGTATTACAGTCTACAATGGTCCAGATGCAACTGGAGATAAATACACCTTTTAGCATAAGTGCAGCAAGCTGAGTGGTTTTGGTAAAGCATTAGACTTGCCATGTTTGCTCTGTAGCTTTGTGCTGCACCTCCAGCAGGTCAAGGGAGGGGATTCTGCCCCTCTGCTTCATTCTGGTGAGACTCCCCCAGAGCACTATGTCCAGCTCTGGGGCCCTCAGGAAAGACATGGACTTATTTGAGTTAATCCAGAGGAAGGCCACCAAGGACTGGAGCACTTCCCCTATGAGGTAAAGCTGAGAGAGTTGGGGTTGTTCAGTTTGGAGGAGAGGAGGCTTTGGGGAGACCCTATAGCCCCTTCCAGTACTTAAAGGGGACCTACGAGAAAAGTGGGAACAGACTTTTAGTAGGGCCTGTTATGGTAGGACAAGGGCTAACGGTTTTAAACTAAAAGAGGTAGATTCAGACTAGATATAAGGAAGAAATTTTGTACCATGAGGGTGATGAGACACTAGAACAGTTGCCCATTGAGGTGGTCAATGCAGCATTCCCAAAAATGTTCAAGGTCAGACTGGACAGTGCTCACAGCAACCTGATCTAGTGGAAGATGTCCCTGCTCATTGCAGGGGATAACCTTCAAAGGTCCTTTTCAACCCAAACTGGTCTATGATTCTATGAGAATTTAAGTCATCCCAAACAGATCAGATGTATTGTATGTGCAGGTTGGCAGTTCACACAGAAGTGAACTTCACACAGAAGTTCTAACTTCTCCCACAAATGCAACTGTACTACTTACTTCAGAGTTACTTCAGTGATACAGAATGGATATATCAGATTTCTAGTCTGTTGAGCATCTGGAACAGCAGAGAAATGTGTGAAATATCTGCTTGATAAATTAAACCTTATCTTAATCCTTATGATGTCTTTTTTTTCCAAAAGCAAACCGAACACTGACATTTCTGATGTTTGAAAAAAAAATTGTATCTAAGGGAGAAGACTTTTTTACTTTTACACATTATGCAAGTGTTTCTATCAGGGAGAATAACATGTAGCTAGGTAAGAGGCCCATCAATTCATGTAATGTTCTAAGTGTTGGAAAGCATTTCTAAGGCCTTTGCTGAACAGTCTCTGCAGTTTTAAATGCCATGTTTTGTAAAGGAAACATGGGAGGAGTTGAGGAGATTAACAAGAATGATCAGAGGTTTAGAAAACATGTTCATCTAGGGAAAACCAGATAGAACTGAACTTCTGAATGCAAGGGAAGAGAGATGTGCTGTCACAGCTGTATTCAGATATTGCAGCCTGTTTAGAGCCCATGGAGGATATAACAAGAAATGGCAAGTTTAGACTGCATGAAAATTAAGACATGAGTGAAAATGTTCCAGGCAGTAAGAACAGGGAACTCTTGCAGTTGTCTGGGGCAAGTGTGGAGTCTGTCATTGAAGACTTCCAAGGACAAGTTAGTCAATAATTTGTTAAAAACAGCACGGCTAGAACTGGTTGTGTCTTGAGTCACAGGAATGGGTGATGACTTTCGCAGTTCATTTTAGCCCCTTTTTTGCCCCTGAATCTAATCCTGTGATTTGGTCATTTGACCTGCTGATTCTCTGATGGAACTACACTAGCCTGAGAAGTTTTTCAGTAGAGTATAGTTTCTTAATAAATGTAGACTGGGCTTGTCTTGGATGTCAGGGGTGGATTTTAATTATCTGTCTGTCATTACTGGTCCATGCTGGTGTTGAAGAGCAGATCTTGCAAGGTGCCACCTGTAGGTAACTGCCGAAGCAGTTTCAGAGTCTTCTTGCTGTTGAATGAATAAAGACAACAAATTTAAATTTTCAGAGTAGACCTATATCTTTGCATGTCAGTTGTTAAATGCTGTCTTATGCAATGATACATGGATTGTCTCTTCACGTTTCTCTCAGAAAGGGAAGAGATGTGTCCGAACGAGGAAGTCGGCGAGAGCAGTTCGCTACGAGTACAAGAACTGCACGAGTGTGCAGGCGTACAGACCCCGGTACTGCGGGCTCTGCAGCGACGGGCGCTGCTGCACCCCACACAGCACCAAAACCACCCAGGTTGAGTTCCACTGCCCCCAGGGCAAGGTCCTGAAAAAGCCAATGATGTTGATCAACACCTGTGTCTGTCACAACAACTGTCCTCAGAGCAACGTTGTTTTCTTCCAGCCGTTGGATCCCATGTCTAGTGAAGCAAAAATATGAAAAGCATGAATTAGATAGCGCTAAAAGTATAAGCAGTTTATACAAAACATGACCCACAATCAAGTGAATGTAACAATTGCATATATGAAATTTCCGAAATATTTTTCAGAATGGTCTTTCAAACTAGGTGCTTTTTTCCCCCCATAGTTTATTAAATACCTCATTTTACATTTTCCTCCTCCAAATGTCTTTTATTCACTCTAATGAAATTTTGTACCTTGGACAGAGCCTTCTTTTTATCTTAATGGTGGCATAAAGATTACAAAGCCAACAGCTAGACTTTCCCTTTGAGTTAAGGGGATCATGCAGCAAGTTTCAGTGGTGTAAGACTGGGCTTCTTGAGAGTAAATGTATTCCTTGAGGAATACCTGATACTGCATCACATAAGCTTCCAGGCTCTTCACTTTACATACTGCATATAAACACTCCTGCGGTGTTCTTTTTTCTTTTTAAGGAAACTCTGTTTTTGATGACAGTAAAAATCTTACTGATAGAATTCTAACATTCTTGTGACTCATAAAGTACCTTCTGTCAATATCTCTGACTCTGAGGATTAAGATTGCACATAGCCCCTGAAATGGCATAGGTAAGATCGCTTATCCTGAAGCACAGCTGGTTGATAGCTGACAGCAATTAATTTCTCTTTCACTAGCAGTCTAATCCAAAACCAGCTGAAGTCAGTGTTGTATAAGAATTTGGTTCTAATCCATGTATGTCTGTAGATATAACTACTTGGATGCAAAAATAACAGATCTGTAAATTCCTCTAAAATACTAACTGTATTATATGGTGCTTCATTTCTTAGAAAGGTGTATATGTAAATAGAAACTGTACATACTGTAATATAACTTTACTAAGTAAATAAACTTTATGTAATTCAAAATATTTTTTCCTAAAGTTGTTCTTCTTAAACTACCAGCTTTTAACAGCTAAAAGCAATGAGAAGAAAAAGGGTCTGCAGACTCCTAAAAATAAAAGATTTTTTGTGTTATTCTTAATATACCTCATCCGAATCATCCATTAGAAGTCATGCAGTGCCTTGCTACAGGGAAAGATGAATACTATGTGGGGCACATATTAGAAGGGTGGTCTCTGTCAGAGTAAGTTAGCCTGGGAGATAGAATAATGTAACTAAGGTTAGTGTGCCCTGAAATATAGTGGTGGTGGTGAAGAATAATTACACGATTCAGAGTTCACATTTTGGGTCTGTAAACTAACAAAGTATTTCATTGGGTCGTACGACACTTCAGCCTCACAAAATCAGCCTGTGACCATGTTTGTGTTAGATACTCTATGGCAATACCATCAAGAGATAAAAGCCTGAGGGTGGCAGTTTCGTGTATATTAAATCATGTATGTAGCAGGATTGTGCCAAGAGGCCATAAGTACAGTTATGGAGACACATTCAGCAGCTTTGACTGTGAGACCAAGTTTAGCCCAGTGTGTGTCTGTTAGCAGCAGCAGAGTTGTTCTTATGCCACAACTGTTCTATAACCATGTGGTAGGAAACAACTCTGTCTTGAGAAAAAAGTCAGAAAGCTAAATCTTAACATATTTGGCCTAGTGTTCTACTCCTCCAAAGAAGCTATCAAACTCGGGTTTGGCAATTCCTGAGATACAAGGTAGAATTCAGTTGAAGGTTAAGACTCCTCATTTTAGCCAATGAAGCCTAAGGTAAAGGTAACTATGAGCGAGCATCAACTGCTGATAGGTTTTAAGTAAATTCTAGGTTATTCTTGAAATTATGAGGCCCTGGTGCTGATTCAGTTAAGGTTTAGATACATCAGGTCCTCACCTGGGCTCTTGCATGTCTTTCTCCACTAACTGCACCAATGATGAATTTCTCTGTAGTCATTGCTATTGTTATCAACACATTCCTGCCTGCCTTACACTTTTCAAACAGCTGGAACAAGACTATGTTTGTGCATACATGCAACACTCTCTGCTCTTGCACAGTTTTTAATTCTAATCATAGAATCATGGAATAGTTTGGGTTGTAGGGGACCTTTAAGAGTCATCTGGTCCAACCCCTTTCAAAATAAGCAGGGACATCTACCACTGCTGCAGGTTGCTCAGAGTGCTGTAAACTGACATTGAATGTTTCCAGGAATGGGGATCTACCACCTCTCTGGGCAACCTGTTCCACTGTCTCACTACCCTCATTAAACAAAATTTCTTCCTTATGTCTAGTTTGAATCTATCTCTTTTAGCTTGAATCTCCTCTCCCTCAGCCTTTCATCAGAGAAGTACTCTATCTTTTTGTCCAGTTTTGTGGCTCTCTGGACCTGGTCCAAAAGGTCCATATCTTCTAATGTAACACCTTCTGTGCTACGAAATGGCAAGACCTAGACAGGCCATGGCCAGGACGCCTCAAAGCAGCTGAGACGTGATTAAGGAGTAGATCAGAATCCAGGAGAGATGGAAAAGGCTTTTTTAAAAAACCACTTTCACCCCACACCTCCTTCTGCTTCCCTCCTCCACCCCAAAAATCAGGCTGGTTTGTGCAATACTTCTCTAATGTAATGCAAGCTACCAAGTATTTCTCAGGGTCATTTTGCAAATTACAGGCACCTTGGTTTGCAAGAGATGCATCAACTACTGAGCAATGCAGCAATAATGTCTGGACAAATTTAAAGAGTTTTTGGATTAATAAAACCCAGGTAATCCTGAGCCATATGTAATTAGAGAGGAATGCAGCCAACTACTGACTTCCTATGAAGTAAAATTGTTCACTTGCTTTATTTTGACAGTTCCTCTATTCCATCCACACCCGAAGTAATTTATACCCGTGCATCAGCTTATCATTGCTGCATTGCTTTTCTTCTATCTTTCTGTTTTCTCTTAATGTTATCCAGATTTTTACTGGATAATTCCTTAAGTTTTACTTTTTTTGGATCATACAAACAAAGCACAGGCACCAGGGAGAAGCAGTTCAATAAGCAGCTTCCACTTTGTAGGCAAGTTAAAAAGCTCGTCTGCGATATGAACCCATCACCCTTTGTACATTAAAGTCATCCACTACTCTTAAGTTTATGGGTTTTCTTCCCCTACAAAGGCAGGAGTTTTATTTCTGATATTTTTGAAGAGACATAAATGCAGCTTCCTGCTGGGACTCTTCTTATGGGTTGTCCATCACTTCCTTTGGAAAGGGGAATATGTGCACTATGGCATATGAGTTCAAGACAACTTGAGTAACTCCTTTTGCCTATCCCATTTTCCCAGCACTTTAAACTACAGTTCTGCACTTCAGTAAACCAGTGCCAAAATGCCCCTATAACCTTTCTTAGTGCTGCTGCACCTGATTTCTGTGTCTTTAACCCATTCTTTGAAAAGGCAATTGCATTGCATTGCATGAGCACTGCAACCTCCACAAAAGAGAAGTGCTATGGTGTTCAAATACTTGTTAGCCATCTTTATAGAACTACTGCAGTCTCAATGTCTTCTTACGTTACTATAGCAGTCCAGCAAGAAAAACTATCTTTTGGAAGGAACCACAAATGTTTCCTTTGGACAAAAGGAGCCAAAGATCTGATCCAGTTTTACTGTCTTTTAGACTATATACAAATACCAATTCAGTGGCTATTTTTACCTCAGCTCAATTGATAAAGTTTTTCATCTGCTCTCAGTTTGGTTATATCCATTTAGATTTGTTTTAATGTGAACAGTAACTACCTTAATCTTTGGGCTAATTTCAGCCTCTTCCTGAAAAAGCTCAACACTGATTTAATTAAAACACAACAGTGGTGTGTCAAGCCTGTGAAATTGATATAAGGAAACTCCAATGATAAAATCCTGAATGTTTCTGGTGCAGAACTGTGATTTTCCTAAAAAAGCAAAGGTAAATTACTCAGGTTGAGAAAAATTAAATTATTCAAACATCAGCAATTCTCATGTCTCTGAGGATTCATATCTGAGCATGTCAGGGAATATCACTCAATATCTAAGGATGGATCCATACAGCAATGTGTACTGAGTATGTGTTGATGAAACAAGCACAAAATATGTTGGTATACCTGTTCATCCCATGTTCTCTGAACAAATGTACTTTTCCTTTGCTACTACCAGTGAAGGACTGCCCCAAAAATAAGTCACTTAACAGTTTTTGGTGTTAACAACTGATAGGCTAAGTACACCTTCAGTAACAAATGTTGATGATACCCAGTGTTACACCCATAGCACATGCAGCCTGAGATGTTTTTGGCCGCTTCCAGGATTCTTTCATCTCTAGGACTTCATCAAAGCAACATACTTCTTGCATTTAATCTGCTTTGAATTTCCCTAGGGCAGCAGTCAAAGACATTGAAAATATGTCTTTTTTTTTGCCTTCACTGACTGTGTAAGGAGACCAGCTGACAGCCTGCTCATTGATGCCTGACATTGGAGTAAAAACTTCAAAATTAGTAGAATTCTACAATTGATTTCACTATGATCATGGCCTCACCCTTTCTGTTTTCCAATATAATTCCAGGAGTAGGATAATGTATAATAAAATCTTCAGGAAAAATAGAATATTGCTATTTTTTTTTCTTTCTAGTCCAAGCTATACTTTTTCTTCACCCTATTTTCAACAATTTCTCAGTGTATGGGAAGATTGATGGAAAAATATTTATTTACTGTTTCTAGTCCTAATATTTACGTATTACGACAAATGTGAACTTCATTAAATAACATTTTATGTCTCTCCTTTGAGAACTTACTACACTGGAATTTGTTCTGCTTTTTTTTTTTTTTTAATAACAAAATAATTATTTTCTACCAAAGCATTCTGTATTGACTCTTGTTTAAAAAAAAATCATTCTAGTTATGTCCACCATGCTAGATTTTGTAATATGAGCTGTCTACTGGTGGCACAAAATTTAGTGTGACCTGAGGGAAAATTGTGCTCTGATTTTCCCTTTATCCATCCCAGTTTGTGCTTTGCACCTGTTCTATGACCAGAGATACTACACTGATGTCAGTCAAGAGACTTACCATGCAGCTGCAACAGGAAGAATTTAGTTGCAAATATCTAGTAAATATTTCTAATATTAGTGTAAATCCCTGATGTTAAAATTTTTATTTCCATAAATGTGTGAAGTTAGACCTAAGTCTGTTTCTTTATCATTACACACGTGTTTAAAATTTCATCTTCTCCATGGACTGTAGAGGGAGCCCAGCAGGTTGCCTGCCAGTGAGCTTGCTGGAGAATCGAAATTAATCTCACACTAAGCCTCTCCACTCAGAGAAACAGTACATTCCATCCATCCAGCCATTGCTGGTCAACTGACTTAATTGTATGACTTGTAGGTTAGCAAACAGGCAAAAAAAATCCCTATTTTTATCCCAAGACGTAGATTTATTCTGCCTTGGACATGCAAATGGTCACACTAAAATAATGAAGAAAAGTACCCCACTGACCTAAAACTCCTCAGTGTTCATGGATGTTAATTTGGTTGTTGTTATTCTCAATGTCAGAATAAATTATTTCCCCCAAAGTACTGCAGTTCAGTTCATACAGGCACACCTGGATCTCTGGTTTCATGTTGTCTCTCCTCTTCTGCAGCCTCTCATGCTATCATCATGTGCCGAGACTGTTTTCCACCCTCTTCCATGGTTTTTCTATGCTTTCCTTATCCTGTTCCTTACTATTCACTTCCACTGTGCCCTCAAGTGGTAAATGAAGCACGTACATGCATATCCCATTGCCAGAGGCCTCCCCTATACACCCATGCACCCATGCATCCTGCCTTCTCCCTTTCTCCATGAGACTTGCAGCCTTCAGGATACATGTTGTGTCCATTGCATCTGCTAGGAGCTAATTAGAGCTTTTTTTTTAAAGCATGTCAAATTTATTTTTTCTGCTGGTAAAAGATTTTTAGAAGGATATTATAAGTTATTTTCTAAAGGGAATAAAGTGTGTTTATTCTTATTATGTGAGGGAGATTTGCTCTCCTATGCCTCTGGGTCTGGCTTAATTAAGACCCAGGCTCAGCACTTCATGTTGTTTGATTCATAGAAATTCAGAAAGAATACATCCATTAGGTCAAACAGAGGCTTGAGGCTACACATACCCAGGATTGTGCTCTGATCATCAGGACAGAAGAATGTTAGACCCTGTGGGAGGATTGCTAGTTTGGGTTCTTTTGGCTTTTTTCTCTCCCTGTTTTTAATTAAGGGATTGCACTTTAATATCAAGTTGGGAGTTTGTGCAAAGAGGCAAAACCCAGAAATCCTTACATAGATTGAGGCAGAATTAAATTCTTTGAACTGCCTTTGTATACAAGTATGACCACTGAAATGCTTGAAAGGTTGGACCCCCACCACTTTGCAAAAACTGTATTTTCAGATTATAACATGTTAGACTGCCCACCTCAGAAATAAAATGTACCTCTTTGGGGAAGAGAAACCGAATTTTGATATAATGAAAGTATTCTGCATGAAGTATTTAGCATTCTGCAACTTATGTTGTCACTGTGGGCTGTGAGTTTGCAATTGTACATGAACTCTGTCAATATTCTCACAACAGGACCATGCTAAGGGCTGCCTTTGCCACCGCTGCATTGCTTAGAGGAAAGATAGACAAGCCCATCACTTGGGGCCGGAATTGCAAGCAGTGTTTCACCTCAAATTGACGATGAAGGATTTTTAAATTTAAACACAAGTTTACGTGTTTCAGCGGCCTGGCTCAAACCATGGCCAAGGGGGACACCTGGTGGCTGCGGGACTTTGGGCCCGGTCCAGGAGAACCTGCTGCTGGAAGCAGGGATGTGTCCGGAAAGGATGAGGCCAGCTGATACTGCCAATGAAAACTAACACTGGTTAGGGAGTCAACAACAGCAGGAGAGCCCAGAAGCCCAATTCTTAAATGTATCTAAATTTTTATTATCATTATGGCAGGGCCCAGCCTCCTCCAGGACCTTGTTTGCTTTGTATGGATAATACAATGCAGAAGAAAGTTTCTCATCCCAGACTTTCCAGTTAAGTGGGAAAGACACAAAGGATGAAGGGGAGGCTGTTTTCTCTAGTTAGCACACAAGACACTAAAAGCTCAGAATATAGGAGCAGCTTCCTCCCCACCACACACAATTTGTGGTAAACCCAGGAAATGAGCAATTTCTCTTAAGTCACCATCTACAACCTTAACCACAAAGCCTCTCCTCCTCCTGCTCCTCTTAGCTTTACCCTTTCTAGTCCACTCTGCACTTCAGAGGATCATATTGCAGAGGAAATGAAGCAATCTGCTTTCCTTTCAGGGAATGGGATGGGTCTCAGGCTCCACTTTAGAGAACAGGACAATGAGCCCAGAGAAAATGATGGTCTCGGGAATGGTGATTATTTGCTCCACTGAGAAGTTGCTCTCTGTGTATGATGCAGATGTAAAGACAGCCCTACTTCATCTGATTACAAACCACCTTGCTTTGGGTTACAGAGTGCCTGCTGGATTATGGCTTTGCATCTCTTCCTTGGGATGTTTGTGAAGGAAATAGCCATCCCTCACCTTCAATAACCATTATTCAGTGTGGCTGCCAAATCTTTCCTCTTCCAAGCTGTAGTGAACATTTTATTTTCCATATCAGAGTGTAAAAAAAGCCACAAAGGGATCAGTATCTGCAGCCCATGCAAGGTGACAGGACTCCAGCTCCATCAGGGGACAAGGAGCACCAGGAGCCCCAGGGCTTGGCAGTGAGTCCATCCCTGCCTCCCAGGCACTTGGCACACAAAATTAAAAAAAAAAAAGAAGACAGGAGAAGTTTCTGCTGCAACCTTCAGACCTGTCAGAAGTGGGAGGGGAGAGGGAAGGGCAAGGGAATTTTCTTGAGAAATAGGAAAAGCCTCAAGGCAGCTGCAGCTGTTACACGAAGCTCTTTGAGGTTATCTGTGTTCTTCTATTTAAGCTTATTTGGACTTTTGGTTCCTGGAAAGAACTGATATGTTCTTGCTTTAATAAACATTTGTTCAGCATTTTAAAGCCTCTCTCCAACTAAAAAAGAAAAAAATCTCATTAAATAGAAGTGCTGAACTTTACCCAGCTTTTCACCATTTCCATGAAAAGAGGTCTTCCAGAGGTTTTCCAGATTTACCACGAGGGGGAAGCAGCTGAAAAATTATGAGACATCTGTTCTTAGAACTCACCTTTTAGTGAAAAAAAAACACTGGGGCATCCACAAAAATAGTGCAAGCAAATCTGTCTTCAGCCTTATGGGAAATATTAACCTTTTTATGTCTGTTATAAATTTGTATACTTTTAAGTAGGTTTTTTAAAGTATTATTAACTGTAGTTAGGATAAAATTCAGCATTTCCCAGAGGAAGGATATGTCCTAATGGAAATGATGCTTTTGCTTTTATGTGGAAAGTAAAATTAATAGAAATTGCTTCTCCAGAACATAAATAAACCCACAAAACATGTTGCACAATTCATATGAAGTAGATAAAAAAATCTTCCTAAATTTCACATCTTACACTTCACATTGAGTTACACAATTCATACTTGTGCTGAAAAAGCAGTTGTTTTCTCTTTCTAATAGAATATTCTACACACTCCAAATCCTTTCCTTAAACTAATTAATTTCCTATGTCTTAAACAGGATTTTTAAGGACGTACCTATCAAAACCTAAGAACATGAAAAGTCTTACAAAAGTCTTACAGTCATCCAAAGCCTTCCACTGCCCACAGCATGAACAGACAAGGCAGAGAAGAAAGCCAGATGAGGCAGAGAAAGGTCAGGTCTCCAGCAGATCAGTGGCAGATCCAAAACACAAGGGACTGGTAATGTGTCTCTTGGATGACTTTTCTTGTTGAAGTGACGAAAATAAAAGGAGGTTTCTCTCTCAGTTTCTCTGATGACTGTACTTCAACAGCCATGAAGAATTTGAAGTCCAAGGGCGAAGAGTTATTAAAAGCAGCTGGGGAACCCTTTGGGAACACTAATTATGAGCCTATGAGAAATGGGTCTTTTCCCCTGTGTGAGACATGAATCCATCAAAGATTGGTATTCAATAGCAAGCCTTCAGAATAGGCCACCTTTGAAAGCTATAATGAATAATCTCGAAAGAAGCCCTTATAAAATCTTAAACATGCACAAGATACTAGCCAAGGGCTTAATAAAATACACAAGCCCCGTATGCAAAAAAACAGGCAAAAACAAACAGAAAGCTATGGCAACTCCAAACATAACAAGATGGACCTCATAAGGAGGAATTAACAGCAAACCTCTCAATAACTTGCCTTTTGTGGCCAGAGGTCTGCTATCTCCCCAGGGTAAAGAGCACAGAGAAACCAAATTAAACTGTGGTTATCTGATGTCTCTAGTGAGATTCACTTCGTCACACGTCAGAGTTCAGTGGGTAGCTGAAGTCCAGGACTGGGAGTCAGAAAGTCTGTGTTTGGTTCCCAGCTCTGCCACAGGCTTGCTGTGTAGCGCTGCTCTACTTACTCAGCCTTTGTTTGCCTCAGTTTCCATGGCATAAAGAGCCAGGGATTGCAACAGTGCTGCTGCACAGGGCAATGCTGCAAAGCCCAGGGCAGGGCTGCTGGCATACCACCACGTCAAGGGGGGTAACCACTGTCAAAATGCTAGTTTCTAGATGTTCAGCATCACATATTTTTGAGTTGCTAGGATTCCTGGCAAGGAAGGATGTCTTTCAGACCAGCCTTACTCTATGGACAGTGGATTAAGTGATTGCTGGAAGATGTGGCATTTCTTAATTGCAGGGGTTTAGTGTGCCCAGATGTTGAGCAGTGTGGTGAGGGGAGACCACACAGCAATGCCATGTCCCAGGAGCCCGAGGCCACGTTGCACAGCACAGCACAGCACTAACAAGGCTGGAGAGGGGTTGTGGTCCCTCTGAACCCTGCTGAGCTGCTGGACTGTTTTTCCAGATATTAGTGACCATGAGTTGCTCAATCTGTAGCTGTAGGAACAGTCTGCTGAGCCACAGAGAACTGGGACGATATCATATGGCAGTGATGATAGGGAGCAACTGTGCAGCCTTTGTAAAATGTCAGCACTGAAAAGGTGTCCTCATCCCCACGGTTACACGACACCATCTGCAGCAGAGCCAACCCCAGACAATGCCCATTTTTTGCCTCCTGTGATCCCTGCAGTTTACAGATCGTGTCTCATGGCCTGGGCCAAACTCAGTTTCATAGAAAAGAAACCTTGGAAGAAATTCCGAGACCCTGGTGCAGATCTATAGTTCTACTTGGCAAGGTCTCATCCCATCATGCACGGTCATTTCCCATATTACCATGAAACAAGAATTCTTCATCCTCCCTGGTTTCTGATGGAGGTGTACCTTACCACAGAGAGAGGAATTTGCAGGAAGCCTGTGGAAAAAGAGGGCTGCAGCCAAAGGCAATGGGAATGCGCTTGGCATGTGGGAACATGGGATAACAGTGAGATAGATCCTGGCACAACACTGGGATTTAGCCCAGTGCATATTCACTATATATGGAAGAAAATCAACAGAGCCTCTCCAATGCCAAGAGATCAGGCAAACAGCCTGCAAAAATGACTCCCACAAAAGGAAATATCTGAATTAAAAACTAAATCAATTTAGAAGAGAATAATTAACATTATTGCAAATTCAATCCTTCCCAGCCTAGAAATGTCACTAATAAAGCTGCCTGCATGAGGTGATTCAAACAGGTTCCCTTATCCATCTCACTCTTTATCTGCTTTAAGAGTTGAATAATTATCATCATAAAAAGGTTTGTGTTAGAAGAGGGCTTAAAGATCATCTGGTTCCAACAACCTTCCCTTAGAAGGTATCTTGGTGTCATGAATTATATTATTAATCTTGTTACAATCCCCACAGAAGAAAGTAACCAGGACATCACATCTTACCTGGGATCTGTGGTCAAAACAAGTAATGTGCAACCCGAGAACCCACCTCTGAAGAGGCTGGGTGCACTGGTTGTAGCAGCTGGAAGAGGCTCCATGATGGCAAACCAAAATTACAGGGCCAAGGCAGTAGGAGCTGGTTTCCCCTTGCAGACAGACAGGGAACTAAAATGTATGAGCCAAACAATCTATGCTTACTCTGAAATAAGATGAAATCAGCCAGGCAGGAGTGGAATAGCTGTAGTGGAGATGTGCTTCTTCACTTCAGACCAAAAATGGAAAGGTCAGTGGATGCTACGGCCAGCTTGGATCATCATAGGAACACCAGCCTGATTCCTCTAGGCATTTCTCTCTGCCAGATCCACAGTTTGTACCTTCGACATTCCTTAGAGGAAGGGTTAAAGGAAGCCTGTGAGTAACTAACTCATTTACAAAGTTCTCATCATCCTCAACACAACATCCTTGTGCACAGACCTTACCTGGTTCAAAGCACTTCTAGTTTCTACAGCTTTGAGACTTGTGTTCTCTTTAGGGAGTGTAAATTAAGGCTTGAATTTGTCCCTTTGGGAAAAAAAATGAATGAGTGAAGCAACTTCAGGCAGTTTACTTGCATTTACATAATTACTTGCAATGATTAAAATAGGAATGGTTATATGGACTCTAATCCACTAACTTTTGTCACAGGAACTGCTTTTTTTTACTTATAACATCAGCCACATCTTAGCTTCTATGATCCCTCAGACCCTCTTTTTACCCTCTTGTGTTTCTGACATGACTTGTCATAGAAGTTGCATGGGGCTTTTGCTTTCTCAAAGTAATTTTTAGTTGTTTCTATATTTCAGATGAAAATGTCATTTACATTTCACTTCTAGGAATACAACAAGTATAGGAGTACGATAAGACAAGACAATACAATAAAACAATAGGAATACAATAATACAAGATAAGGACACTGGGAAGCCAGAAATGACAGAAATTTATTAATAAGTTATCTGGGTCATGACCCAGCAGAAAAGATCCCAAAGACCATGGGAATCTTCACAAATTGCTCTGTATGCATAATGGAGCACAGGGGAAAATTCTCATGAATGACTTTGGCAGCTGAGATACAGGCAGTGAGGACCAGTCCTCCAGCCTCCAGGGCTTTCTCTGTTTTGTGCCATTTGCAGGTCTCTTTTCCACTGTTTGATGTTTTTGAAGTTGTTTGAAATTTGCATCCAGAAAATCATTACAAGAGTCAATTGTATCAAGATGTGTTTTAATAGACTTTATTTTTCCAGGCAGTCCTTCTATCTACCTCTCAAGTCCCAGAATTGTACTGAATACATAAATAAGAAACAGGGTTGTGAAATCACCTCCAGTGTGATGCAGCCCAGGCCAAGGCTCAAAAGACTGTGTTGTTCAGCCTGACCTACATCAGAAGGAAATGTAAAACCTGATTCCTGATGCCCTCACTGTGCTGTGGCAATGAGCCAGTCTGAGCACAACCCTGTCACTGCATCTTACAATCTCTCTGCAGAGTGGTACTGCTTTTGATCTGATCCTGTAGGTCTTGAGAGCTCTGAATAAAAGCCAATATTACCGAAGTTTTTTGGTTTTTTTTCATGTAAAAAGCTCAGTATTTTAATTGTGGTAAAGATAAAGACAACAGTATGAAAAAAAAAAAATCTGTGTACTCTTAAAATATACCTGCAATACATAGCCAAAAAAAGTTCCACAGCATCTCACAGGCTGCAATGACATTGCCACCAGAAGAAAATTGCCCATAACACGACCATGTTGCAGACACCTCTGAAGTTTGAACAGTTTTGGCTCTGAGTTCTTCTGTTTCAGTTCTGAATTTTACTGTTTCAGGTAGAGTCAAGAAGTATCAGATGACACACACAAAGCAGGTGCTTACCTGAAACAGAAATTGTAAGTCTTAGAACAAATGGTTCTGACTAAGAGGAAATTTAAAATCTCAGCATAAACTTTCTCCAGGTTATAAAATACTTATATCACCACTTGGAAAGCAACCTAATTACATGTGTCTAGTAGCATGATGATGCTTGTACTTACAGCTCTGGTGCAGTGTAGATCATGATGAAATATAATAATAATAGATCCAATGTGGAATTAACCTCCACAAACACCTAGCTCTCTTGTACCTGGGATAGCACTTGTGCCTAGCAGACAGCAGCTAGCTCCAGCACTGGGAGTTTGAAAATTGCAAAGCCATTAAGGTCCAGCAGGAAAACCACTGTGTTTAGGCCAACCAAAGAGCATTCTCTTTTGGGGCAAATTAAAACAAGATATTGGTCTCCATGGGGAGTCCATACAAAGTGGTTTTCATACAGCCTTGCTTTACTGTCCCTAAATGCTAGGACATGCCACTGTTTTTCCTGCAGGAAGGTGCAGATGCTCAGTGGGCCCGGCCCTGGCTTACATAACACAGGGAGAGCCTCAGACATTCCAGTCCTGATCAGCCTACAGAGTGAACAAAGAGGTACCAAGGGACACTTGGATTGTCTGGGGACTGGAGGAGCAGAAACAGGCTGAAATTTTATGGTATATGATGCAAAGCTATACATCTTGGGGATTAAGAGTATTTGACAGAAACATGATATTGTGATTTGAAAGCAACAGAAGAGGAGAATGGCTGACATGTATTACATGCTACAGTGAGCCAGCCAGGCATACACATGGCATACAGAAGGATGAACATTTCTGTGGGTACAAAGTAAAACTGATATTCCACGTTTTAATCAGTAGACGTAAAGGATTTTTGTTTGGAGGAACAGATTTTATATGCGTTTTTTCTTACATATCCATTTTCATTAAGTTGATTTTACAGCTAGAGGAGCTATGCAGGAAACAGGCTACAGGCAACAGGAATGCCTGCCTTACAAGACAATATTAGAAGCATCTGTCTTAGCCTGGAGCAAACACTCGTGGAGAAAAAACTATGATTACTCTCTATAAACAAAGAAGTAAAAAAGCTCATTCAAGAGCACATGGGCACAGGCTGGCTATGAACTTTAGGCCAGAGGTTTACAAAAGGGGTCCTAATAGAGAAAGCAGTATATTCCAGTAGGAAGGGGAAAAGCGCCAAATCAAACTTATTTCTAGGACAGTGCCTGTTAAAGACCTCTGAATCTTCTGTTTTACTGCAGTGGCAAAGGACTTGAATTTAAAGTTGGGTTACTTTACAGACCTAGGCATTGGAGAGACCTGGCTGTGCACAGTCTTATCAAAGGAAGCAGCTGGAGACTTCACTGACACCTAAAATTAACTGGGATGCCAAAATTTCGATTTGCACCTCCTAAACTATTTCAGAGGTGCCAATTTTGGNGCTTTCCTTCAGGTGACAAGGGCAGGGATGCTGCTCTCTCATGTGCTCTCTCAGCGACGAAAACATTTGTCTGGGGAGCAGAGTATCAGCACAATATCAATTGGAAGCTCACCCTGTTCCATGTTCAGTGGGGAGTAAATAAAGCAAGAGGAGCTCAGATGTCTCTGACCAGATGGAACTGCCCCTGCTGTTCCTACTCCTGTCCCTGCTCTGTAATGTTGCCAGGCATTAGATAAAATATGAGAGCAGCTCTGGAGGGAGACAGGAGAGTCCAGGCCACTTCCTTCCCAGCAAGATGCCCTCTGCCCTGAACTAAAAGGTCATGTTTGTGTTCTTCCTCTCCTGCAAGGAATGCTAAATCTTTTTCCTGCAGTTTTTCCAAGAACAGTGCAGTCCAGAACAGTCTAGAGCTGGTCCCTAAAAAGCTGCTGTTTGAGGGGAGCCATGGTTTTGAATGATGGATGCTTTGTAATCACCAAGTTATGGGAGGAGAACCAGCCCTATACCCTGCATCTGCTCAACTCCCACTTAACTGAATAAAACATGAAAAACATCCCTCTTCCTCCCAATTTCCTACAGATTTTTGGACAAATGCTTCTGATATGTGAATACAGGCACATGAAATCAGGAGCTAAATAAATCATAAACTGGGAAGAACACGAAGAAACATTTGTAGCACTTCATAATACTCTTATTTTTAAAACTGACAAGCAGAGCAGGCAACATAGCTCCCAATACATGAAAGGAGGGGACATGCTGTAACATTTAACTTCAAACAACATAACACAAATAGACTGTTTGATCTGCATAATTGCTTAAGCCAGTGTTTTCAAACTTTTAGGGACCACCATTAATGCTAAGACCCTCTTGTGGACCACCATGTACCCTGTATCATCAAACTTTTAATTAAAAACACAACTGAAAGCTGTTCAGCTTGGTTCTGCAGCCCATCTGTGGACCACTTACCATAAGATTGTGGACCACCAGTGGTCTGCAAACCACAATTTTGTAATTATCAGTCCAACTGACTCAAGACCAGGCATGTGCCAGAAAATGCAATGGAGGGGTACTAATGTCATTACAAAGATATTACACATAACTAACCATATGGATAGAGAGCTCTTTATACCACCTGCAGCTTTCCATGTGGGAACACTATTTCAGTTCCTGATTGTCTTCTTGCTAATGTCTCCCATACAGTGTACTTTTTGCAGCATATCCTGGGACTTGTTTATATGTATGAGCTTATTGCCACAGCCAGTAGCTACAATTAAGGCATAATTATAAGTGGTAGGGAAGGGAGAAGAACCTGGCTACCAGTAAATTTCACAATCAATGGTTCTCCTGCTACTCATAAAAAAGTTTAATTGCTCCCCTTCTTGTTTGCTTCATTGTTTAACTAGTTTTGGGCCAGGCTGGTTTTTTAAAGTCTCTGAGTCTTGTGAGTTTGTATTTAAAGTCCTGGTTCTCCTCCTCACTTACAGGAGGTGGAGCAGTGCAAACCAGAGATCTCCAGCCACAAATGACTACTCCTAGTCTTTCCCAAATACAGTTTTCTTATATGTTTTGGGCATCCTTGAATTCTTGGTTTATGTTTTTAGGTTCATCCAAACTCTAATTACACACAGAATAGCAGATACTTGTTTAACCTGCTGTAACACATGTAAATACACGTACTCACATACACAGAGGGTTTATCTACAGGACACAGTGAGGTGCTGTGCAGAAATACCTTAACTATCTATAGATGACCTTGCAGAGGACTACACAGCACTGCACAGAGCCATGCTCAGAAGTCCAGTGCACCTTAAAAACCAACATTTTCGTTCAGGGTGTAGGTGGATACCACAAGATAGAGAAGCCCAAGTTGTCTCTAAACAAGTTTACTCAGTTAGTACAAATAGTGTAGCCATGACCTCATGAAGCAGTGTAGGCATATTGTAAGGGACATATGCTTTAATACTAACACACTTGAGGCTTCCATGGTGCCTCTGCAAAAGAAAACTCTCATTCTGTCCTTACTCTCTTGTGGACAGGTAAATAAATCCCAGAAAAGTCCCCAAGGCAGCAACAGGCTTAGATCATGCAAAGACCAAAGAGGCAAGAAAGCAGCATTCCAGCTGCCAGAAGGAGTAAGTGGGAAGGAAGCCTCTTTGGGGCTTCTTGACCATTGCTAAGGTGAACCCTTGCAAATGCGCTTAAAAGCTCAGAAGAAATTGTGTGTGAAATTCATCTTTGGCACTTTCCAGTTTGGACTAGGTAAGGCTCTTTGGACAGCATTTGCAGCTGCTTGGGAAGCAAATGGCACGTTATCATTTGGATACAGAAAGGTTGGGTCAGTTGCTCTAAATTGCACAGAAAATCAGAGGCCAGGCCAGAAACCCAGGCAAGGAGTGATGATTACACGTTCTGTTCTCCTGACCCTACGCCTCCATCCCAGTGCTGCAGAAGGCAGCTCACTTAGGCAAACACAGAAAGGGAGGGAGCAAGGAAGAGTAAGATTAAAAACTCTGGAAAAGAGATTGCAGAGAAGATGTTGCATACCACCCCTAAAAAACTAACACATGGAAACAGCAGCACTACTCCCAGGCCAAGCCTGTGGAGACAAATTTATCTCTTGTGCAACATTAGTGAAGGAAAAATACTAAGTTATTTCAAGACTGGATTTGAGCCAATAAACCAACGCAAATTTGCTGTGCTGTAGCAGAAATTTTTCTTATTCTTCTTTATCTTTGACCTTTTATTGGGAAAAAAATAGGGCTGAGCAAAGTTGTACTCTAGTAAGAAAAATATATCAGCACATGCCTTCATGACATAGAGGAGCCATGGATGTTTTTTATTCAAGGAAGATCATGTAGATATACTTGGTTTACACAAATACTAAGCTGATGCTAATGCTTGCCCATGGCATTCCACACAATGTGCTGTTCCACCACTGCTCAGTCTCTGTGTTTGAGAAATGAATGTGGCATCTAATTAAACAACCCTAAGTCTCTCCAGGAGATAAGAAAATTCTTTTCTTTTGCTTCCAGTGCTTTAAAGCACGTGTGAAGCCAGTGATGCTCAGAGGCATTCACAGTCCCCTATTTATTTATTTATTTATGTGGCTCTCTGTCCTTCTGCAGCCTTGCAGCTCTCTGGGAGGACAGAGCCAGCTCCTATGTTTTTGACAGGGCTATGTGTGTGAACAAGCATTTATAAATTTTTTAAAAATCTTTTTCACAGATTGTTTTTGGAATCTGTGAGCTTATGGGTCTGAAATAGCACAAAGTCTGTTTTACTCATGATACCTCAGGTCTTGCTTGGAGGAAGTACAGAAAGAAGACCAGACCAAATCTCATTTTATTTCATCTTGGAAGCTCCTTGAGGAATTCAGAAAGCCTATGAAAACCCAAAAACAAACAGAGAAAGGAAAGAGAAAAACCTGCAAACAAAGAAATCCAGCTTTATTTGGGTTCCCTTAAACACATTTGTCAACTGCACAGAACTGCTTACTGGTGATATTTCCTCAGGTATCCTCTGACTCACTGAGTTACATGAACTGTTGCCAGTCTCTAGGACACTAAGTGGCTCATATTTAGTTCACCTCTATCCCCTTGCATTCTTCTCCTTATTTACTCTTCCCAACTTCCTTCCATCTCTGACTATGCCCATCGTGACCCCTCAGATAAGCAGACTTACAAATTAGTTTTTGTGCTGTTTCAGGGCAGGTTTTGGGTGCACCTTTCTTTATTCCAATTTGTTCCAGCAGCTGATTCGGTGTATTGTGGGATCTCCCCACACTTTCTCCTGCACAAACAGTTCCTCTGAGGCCTGCCACTAATTTTCACAGTAGAAGCAATGGAACAAACTCCCAAGCTCCATTTAGTTTTCACTCCACCAGAGACTTTAAAAGGAGCTCTTATTTTCAAGTCCTTCTGTGGGACTTACTGTCCACATCAGTGTAGACAGGATCCTCAGATACATCTCCTGTCCCTAACACTAGGAGGTTAAAACACTTTGCTGATGTATTGCCATGCTTACACTGAGCTCCTCCTGTGTCTTAAATTGCTTAAATATCCTTGAACCCATGTGTCCAAGAGTTGCTGCAGCTGAAGGACCACCTCAGGGAGCCAACATCTCTTGGACTGAGCCCACCACCCAACAAAGTTGTGGGCAGCAGCCCCAGGGCACTGCCCCATCCCCTTGTGCTTGTTCTCACCTCGAGTCTGTGGCAGTCCAAGGCAGCAGGGAGGACCTTGACCCAGCACTCCATGTCTTTCCCAGAAATAGCAATGGTAGCCTGCCTCTCCATGCCAGGCAGAAAAGTTCAGCAGCCCCTGATACTGCCAGGGTGGCTTGGTCAGCAGTCAGGGACTGAAGAGCCACAATTCAACCCCTGCAGCTGCTGTGGTTAAACCATCTTCTTAATTACACAGGAAAACGTGCTTGAAATCACGAGTTTCATTGGTTCAGTTCACCCTGCCTGAAACCAGAGTAAACTGGGCAGAAGAAAATCATGGTTCAGAGTCAATTTTGCCTATCTGCACCAGCCTTATCAGGATGTGGGGGCATTTGGAGACTGGGAACCAAAGCTTTTTTCCTGAAACAGAGAGAGTCATAACCAAGACATTTCTTAAACCACACAGATTTTTTTCATGGTTTGTTGTGGTTCGTATTAGCTGCTGCATTTTTACCCCACTCTCTAAGAAGCTGCTGCCACTGATATCTGTGTTTAGCAGGCACTGAAGGTTTCTCTATCATATGCACAAATAATTTTTTAAAAAATTGTCATAGGCAGATACATCCAGAAATTTGGAACCAAGAACAAACTCTGAGACAGATCAACTTGCAACAATAACAATTGCCCTTGCTGGGCAATGATGTTTAAACCATACAAAAGAATCTTTGCACTTGTAGGATACATTGCTTCAGCAGCTGTGCTTTTGAAGATATTGTAGACTTCTTGCTGCAAGAAGACTGAAAATTACTTTCATCATACTGTTTGGAAAAAATAGACAAACCACAGGGATTTCTAATGATGTGTAAATAAACCAAAGTGAGCATTCTGGGGAAGGAGTAAATAGCAGCAGTGCTTGAGATCCGATATGGTGACCCAGGTAATGACACTGATCCGTGCCTTTCCAGAGGAGGAGAAATTAGAGAGTGTAGAACTAGAGACACCATACAGTTTAAAATTAATATAGCCTTAAGCTAGACAGAAAGAAACAACCTCATAAGGTTGTAAAGGGGCTTTTTGCTCATCCTGTGCCATGCCTCCTTTCATTGTGCAAGGCTGTTATCAACTTTCATTAGTGACTCTTTTGGCATAAAATTTTTCTCCCATGAAACATGCAGATTTTTATGGACCAAATTAAGATTATTGAATTAAAATCCCGGATGCTTGGCAATGAAATATGGCTGAGGAAAGAAGTCTCAAAGTACAAAAGAAACAATCAAGTCCCTTGGCAAAAAGAATAAGCAAATAAATGCTTTGTAGCTGGATAAATGTTATGTTGTGCTAGATTGCAGGAACATCAGGGGCATAAGCTCACAACAGACACAGGAGAGCAAACTTAAATTCTCTTCTAACACAGAGCTCTAGATTGAGGTCTCATATTTTCTTTCAAAACGTGTCAATTTATTTTATTGAAACATTCACTACATCTGGAACCCAAGACACGTAGCCACAACTACTAAGCTGTGGAATGCTTATTGCTTCCTCTCACTGAAGGAATCCTGTAGGACTCCTGCAGAGGGTCCCAGCATCATCAGGAGCACAGGAGATATCCCAGACTGGTCTGCCCATACCATGAGAGCTGTTGTGTGTGCCTGGAGAGAGGCACAGACCTCCTCAAATGGAAGAATGAGCTGAGTGTGGGTCATCTCAACATCTACAATTCCTCTACAATTCTACCACCAATTCACAGGGACAGGCTCCCATACTGACCATTTTCCTGCCTCCTGTTGGGTCTGTCCTTCCAGACCACACTTCCTGTGGTTCTTCTTTGTGACAGATGATCAAAAGGTGTTAGGAAGATCAAACTAGGTTAATGCATTAAAGCATAATGATAATAATCACTTTGCTGAGTCTCATGGCAGGCCCTGCTCTCCTGTGCCAAAAGGCTGTGCAAAGCTGGAGCTCTCTTATGAAAAGCAACAAGTCACAGTTTCACAATTGTTCTACTGCTTTGTCCACAATTAGGCAAGGAGAAACATTAATTTGGCTTTTAACACTGATCTTCCACTCTTCTCTCAGTACCTCTTACTAGTAATGGAAAAAAGGCAGGCCAGTTGATTATGGTAGAGAGCATCAAGAAACACCTTCATCTTGAGAAGCAAGAAAGGGAACTCCCACAGACAAGAAGGAAAATACAACATTTTCATAGGAGGACTAGAGAGCACACAGTTCTTACAGGAACAGACATGTAATAACACTTGCAGAAACTTACATAAGAAATACAGACCCAACTGGAGGCAGTATCAGCACTGGGGTTGTCTTGACACTTACAAAGGAAGGAATTGGAGAAGCTAGTTTGCTTTAATTGCATGCAGACAGAATAAAATCCACAACGGCAATTCTATGTGCTTAGTGCTTTCAAGAAGTCAAATTACACAAAGCTGAAAGTAATTATGAGCCAAACTATTGCAGAGAAAAAATTTAAACAGGAAAAATGTGAGTGATAATTGGGAACTATTTAAACACAATTTACTAGGTGCCCCAAAAGGCAAGTTCTCACATTGCACCAAAGAGGTCAAGTAGAGTTAAAAACAAAAGCAAAGAAAAACAAAACAAAAGCACAAGCTGGCTTAGAGAGGAAATTAAATCAGCTTTTGTAAAAAACTGCACAAACAATCCCCCTTCACAATTCACCCAGCAACAAAATATTAAACAAACAAACCCCACATATATCATCATTAATAAGGAAGGAACTGCTGATAACAGCTGTGTATCAGATACCAGCAAAGGCAGATGAAAGGAAACAATGGAGCACAAAAGGGAGGGGGTTTGGCCATTGAAATTATAAAGGGGAGGATCTCTTTTTCCCTAAGCATATCAGAGGAAAAAAGCTTCCTAAGAGTTGTAATTATTCACTGTTAGATGGCAAAAGTGAAAGAATCATAGAACCATCATTCTAGGAATTTTTGGTGTTGATAAAGGTCATAATATTTTCACTGTGTTCTTAAATCTCCGTAAGGAGATTTTGATTTAGAACTGAAGGATTGGGGAAAGTAGAAATGCAACAGTAGAAATTCAATTTGTTGCCTGTTAAACGTGTTTAGAAATGCTGACCCAAAGGAACAGTGCAGTGCCTCTGAGGCAGGCAGCAGGGTCCAGGGGACAGTGCAGGTCAGGTTAAACTGGACCTTTCCTGGCTGCACCACAGCCCTGTCCAAACCACAGACCCCAAGTCAGGCATACAGTGCTCCCAGGCTCTCAGAGGATGCATGTGAGGGGGAAAAGGCTACATTGTCAGCTGTACAAGGTGATGGAGATGCTCTGTAGGAGATCCCTCTCCCATGTCACAGATTTGCCAACCTCTATGCACCATATCCACAGCAGCACAGATAAAGCACCTCTGGACACCTTGGGAGCCCAAAAATCAACACAAGTGTGACCTAGCCAAGGCCATATGTGTTGAACACTGAACCCAGGGCTCTGGACTGCAGTCCAGTGCCCGGGTAGCAGTGGATCAGGCAGAGATGGACAGCATTCATGGGGCCAGCATGAAATGGCTCTCATCCTTCATGTCTGCCTCCCCAACTTGGCAGGACCTGGGACCTTACACAGACACTCTTGGGTTTTGTAGGCTTTCTGCCAGTTCATTTAGCCTCTCATGCAGCCTGATACCCCACCCTTGAAAGACTAATGCCATCAGTGCTGGTACCCTACAAGACGAATATTTAAAGAGATTACAAAGTCCAGACTCCTATGGTAACTTAATCCATGGCATTTATGATGATTTCCAAGAAGTCAAGCCATGAGAACAGTGGTTTCCAAGTGCTGTGACAGATGCTATGTGCTTGGCTCACAGCTGGTTGAATGTGAATATGTTACATCCTTTTGAAAGGATTTGGCTGAACAACACAGAAAATGCTACCAGTTTGCCTTGTCCTGGCAAAAAAACCTTGCTGTGCTGTGGGTCAGGCAGAGCCATTTGTGCAGAAGGCAGATGGCAAGTGACATTTTCTCTGAAAATCCTGGGAAAAGGAGAAAACTGTAGGCAAGAGTATTTGGTGAGCAAAGGGAACATCCTCTTTTGGCAAAGCAGGAGCCCTTCAACAGAGCAGAAGATGGAATGTGCAGCAAGGTGCTTCTCCCACATGCCAAGAGGGGACTGGCAAGGCTGGATGCACCTGAAGAAGCTGGTACAACATGGCAGGACTAAGCCTAGGCTTGATGGAAAGGACCTATCCATAAGGACACAGAGAGCAGGAGTGAGATTTGTATATAGACTTTTTAAATTTAATTCCAAGTTTCCTTCAAGCTTTCTTGTAATGATTTATCTTCCAGTAAAGTGCACTCATTTTCAAAAGCACAAATCTTCCAAGAGCACTGCATATCACCCACTCTTCTGACAGCAAACATCACCTCAAGACAAGACTCAAGACCAGACCAAGGCCTTTTCACCCGTTGCCACAATTCCACCCTCTCCAGACAAGTTTTTTGCATTGAATATTACTCATAGATAAAGAAAAAAAGAAATTCCACCTATGAGAAAAGCCTAAAAAAAAAAAAAAAAAAAAAAAAAAAAAGAACAACCAAAGAATATTAAGATTCTGGCTAGAAAAGGAAGAAATGCAACCATAGAAGCATTTCTGCAAAACAGAGTTTTGCTTCCTGTTTCTGCCACACGTAAAGGACAGCCCAGAGGGGAAACAGTGGGAAACAACCATTATCTTGGATACAATGATCTTAAAAGTCTTTTCCAACCTAAATAATGCTATGATTGTATGACTCTGCAAAGCAAACCTGAAGCTGTGGTTGAGGCTGTATCTGCTAAAACTCTTGCCCTGGTTCTTCACTGCCCATTGCCAAGAGTGGCCTGGAACTGTGGATTTCATACAGGCTGGATGTGAGGTCCTACTTTCCTTTTGTGTACAAGATGGGATTTCCAAATTTTGGTAAAACATCTGTAGAGATATTTGGGAAACATGTACCCAAGCTTGGCTTGATCCAACTCCTCCCTGCCTTACTGCCCCAGGAGCTGCTTCTGCTGCTGCCACCCCAGCTCCCAGGAAGGGAGTCAGGCAAACTTCTCAGAGGGGCATGAAAGCCCTGCAAACAAGAAGATCTGGGTATACAGCCCTATTTTATAAATCTCTAAAAAATAGAGAGAGTGGAGAGCAAGCTCACCAAGCTTTGGTTTGCAGCCACTGTGTTGCTCAAGGAGTGATGCTCCAGGTAGGGTCCATGGCAGGGGTTTCCCTGGGCTCTTGGGATTTTCTTCCCTTCTTATTGCTGATGTCTTCTGTGAGGTCTCTCATCTCAGCCTTGTAGTCTGCCAAGGTGGCTGCAACAACATTTCCCAGAGAAAGACAAAAATGTGTGGGAGCAAAGTAGCTGGGCATCTCTTTGGAAACTGTTCAGACATGCTGCCAGGCTTAAGTTCTATCTAGGCATACAGTTATTTCTCACTCTAAGAATTATTTCAAGGAACATAACTAATAAAAACTGATAACTTTAAAATATACCTTGCATTGCTTAATAAAATTCTAGCTGTGAGACTTTCTCTACTAAAAAGTTGAGGAAAAAAAAAAAGGATTTTAATGTCCTCAATTAATCTTCTAAGGTGAGAAACAAAAGGGACTTAATTCGAGCCTCCGCACAAAAAAAAAATCCCATGAGCTGCTGCCCGATTTTTCATATTCTGAGGTCATCTTGTTTTCCCAACACATTATGTTTACTGGTACATTTGAACAAAACAGGTCAAAAATAGACTGAGCTGTACATGTAAAACAGATTAAAAGGTATATGAAAATATGTCAGCTTAATATTTATATCTTTGGCCTAGATGCTACTTAACATTTTACAACTTTAATACCTCTTACACATGTATTTTAACTTTTACCTCATTGAAAAGAGATTTTAATTCAACATTTAAAGATTATTTAAGAACTGTTTTAAGTGTGAAGTGCTTAAAAATCTTCCAAGGTTCAACATGCAAAGTTTCATTTATACTAAGAAATCAGTTGAGATGAAGGTACCACTTAAAATACAGGGTAAAACCATGTTTTGTAAAGCACTTTGCCAGTTAAGTGTGTGGGTTTAGAAGAGATAAAGAAGTTTTTTAACAAGCCTTGAAACTTGTGAGTTAAACCAGCACCAGCAAAAACACTGCAGGGCAGTCAATGGCCCATATGAAGATAAGAATTAAAATGCCAAAATCTATTTTTCCCTTTCCCCCCCTCCCTCCTTACTTTGCAGAAACATTTTTCTCAACCTCTGGGACCTCAGACCAAGGCACTTTATCTAACCAAAACATAAGTCAATTTTTATATTGTTTAATAATTTGCAATACCAAACATCCCATCAAGAGACAAAGATTGCTTGCTTTGTTTGTTTCTTGCTGAAAGCTCACTACCTGGTAGATCTTGAGCTACCAAGCTCTCTGAACATTAATCACTACTACTTTGCAGACAGTCTTAGAGATCCATCTTTGTTTTCTTCTTTCCTTTTATGTGCTATTTTGGATAATCAGTGAATATAAGTATTGCAGGTGAGCATACTTAAAGAACAAAACAAACAAACAAGAAACCCGCTAAACTCATGCATTTTGAAATAAACTTAAGATAATGGAGGAAAAAATTACTATTCCAGCATGCAGAAGTTAGACAGAAATGCAATGAGCAAGTACCTTTATATATATAATTCATAGATGACAGACTATGTCATAATGTCACTAATACTTACATACAAAGATCAAGGTTGTTTTCAACTATACATTACCATTCCTGGAAAATCAATCTACATTATTTTTAGCACACGTTGGGAACTGGAGTAATGATTAAGTGATTTGCCAAGGACATGGTTAGACAGACTTGGAAAATGGGAAACAGTGATTTCTTTCCAAAGGGAACACGTAGTTTATAGTCACAGCTGGTATCGCTATGTAGAAGAGTTCAGTCAGTTATAATCCATGGTGTAAGAGATCAAACAGATTTTAATACAAAACCTCTTATTGCCAGAGTAACAAGAATAGTGCTAGATTTCAGTCAGGTCTGGGACCTACTCTGAGGCTGTGGTGGTAGGACACAGCAGGCAACCCAAAAGATATTAAAGGATGCACAATTTGTAAATACTGCTTCCTACACCCCAATATATCTCTCCCCCAAAGGAAAATCCAATGTTGAAAAATACTTTGCAGCTTTAAGCACATGATCAAGTGCTTTCAAAAATCAAAGGAATTTAAGTATAAAGATGTGAGCTAAACATATATTTAAGTATCCTGTTGAATTACACACACACACACACAAATTTGATATGACTGATTGAACCCACATTCCAATTACTGGAATATGTTTAAAGCCAAGGCTCTTGCTACAACACATCCATTGTACAATACCACAGTATTTTGCCAAGGAGTAGTTCTGTGAAGGGTTACATGTCTATAAAAAGCATTTGGAAAAGAGTAGAGATGATGAGAATGGTTTCTCCTTTTCTAGTGTCTGGCACTATCTAGAAAAACACTTTTAAATTTCGCTATAATTCCTTCTTTATTTTCAGCTGAGAAAGTTGTCCAGGCAGCTTCCATACTACAGACTTGTTCCCTGCTGCCCCTCGAGTCTGGCTTTCAGAGCTCTGGGGGCAGCTCAGGTCCCAGCAGATGTGCCATGCTCACCCTGTGACCTGGGATGCACTGGGGTGCTGCATGAATGGCTTTGGCAAGTTCAGAGCATCCAAGGGTCACTGGGTGTGCCACAGCCAGTCTGTCTCTCGCTGCATCCATCTTCTCAAATGCCAGGCTAATTCCAGGAGATTTAACTGGAAATTAACAGTATCAGATGAATAATATTATCGGTTCTTCATCTTGATTCAAGCAGCCTTTGAGACTCCAGAGTTTTGAATAACTGGCCAGGCCAGAAAGAAAAACTGTCATTTAATATGATTCAATTTGTTTTGCTGTCCCAGTCAGAGACCATCTATCATTGCAAAAAAATTATATTGTATGACATTAAATACTCATCTTTCCTAGAAAGGTCTGGAGCAGTGAAATTCCTTTTGGTTTGAAAGGAACTTCTTGGGACTGTTTTACACTTATAAATGTACTAATTTGTACAGCTTGGGTAACCAAGACAATGCCAAGTTTAAACCACAAGTAGGACCCAGTGTAAAATTAATCTTTTCCCCTCAATAAATTTGTTCGTAAGTGGCTTGACAATGTTCAAACTAGATAGGAAGAACAAAAGTATTTCACTGCGGAAAGTCATGATCTAAAGATGATTCAGCATAAGACCAGGATAAAAGACAGGAAGAGATTAAGCACCTTTCAAAGGGAAATACTGCGTTTTACATTGCAAATAGAGGGCATCAAAGAAATTGAACCACAGATGAATCAGATAATAGCAGGAGCTTTTTTCTTTCAAATGTTAAAAACATTTTGAAGAAGAGATCCTGCATACCCTGACACTTGCAGTGAAGTGCTTCAAAAATGTCTTCTGTTCTTTCAGACTTGAAAATATACCTACTGAAAAAGCAAAAAAAGTGAACAGAAAAAATGGCATTTCCTTAAAATGGGCTTGTGAGATTCAGTGAGAGGCTCTTCAGCTGGAAGTGAGGTGTGAAGCAGCAAAGAAAATATTTGATGCAGAAAAAAAGTTCTGAGAAAGAGGCCTTTGGAAAAGGGGAACAAACTGTCCGTGAAGTGATTAAACCAGCTCTTGGCTCACTTATAATGAAGTGAGAAAAGGGGACATTTGCAAAGGCAAGAATAAGACCATCTAACAAGGATTTTCCATTAATAGTGTCTGGTGTGATGGAAGATGCAGAAACTGCATTTTTATCAGGCCCACATCTCCTCAAGGCTGGTTGTTTCCTTTCAGAAAAGTGACATATACAAGACTTTAAAAAGTGCATAGATGTCCAAATATACACCCATCATTTGCATCTTCTGCTTTCTTCTGACTAGCAGGTCTATTGATGCATCTGTGAAGGTCCCCTCGAAAAGAAAACACTGGGCAGACCATCACTCCTATTTATTGCACCTGTTGGGCCCAGACTTTTACCCAATGATTATATGAGTTGAAATAAGTCCATGGAGACAAAGGTTGTTGGAGGTAGGAGATCACACAAATTATGTAATCACATCATTGAGTCAGAAATATGTGTCACCCCTGAGAAGAGTGTATTTTTCACACACAGAGCATTCCCAGCAGCTGCATTGAACAAGTACATGGACTTAGGGAGCTGCTGAAATGCTTTGCTGAATTGAGCTGTGCAGTGTCAGGATGTTATTTTCAGGTCTATGAGCAAGTAAGGAATCTTATTGAAGTCCAGAGAAACAGTCAGCACCATTAAAAATCAAGTCATGGCTAATTGAGCAATTAGGTATTCAGGCCACTGCCTTAAAATTATTATTTCAACACATACAAAGTCCTCATGCTTTGTGCTGAAGCTCTCTTAAGCAAGAGAAAGTTAGAAACATAGAATCATAGAATCATAAAATGCAATGAGCAGGGACAGAGCTTGTTAGAGGAAAACACAGCAAAAAAGAAACTGTCTTAGTTTATACATATCTGTATACACATATCTGTACAGAAATCCTCTACAGAGACCCTCATTTGTACTTTTCATGAACATCAGTAGAGGTTCACTTTGTTAACACCTGACAGCCCCTCAGCTGAGCCCCCAGTCATGCTTTTGGTGCCAGGGGATGGGCTGAGCTGAGAAGACACACGTGCCTAGGTGGTAAAGATGTACTTTTGGGTGGCAGTGCATTGCCTAACAGACTCAGCTGCCTCACAGCACTACAGGGCAAGCCTGCACCAATATGGGTAACTGGGTTGGTTTGAAGCATTAGTAAAGGTGATCTAAAACCATCAGGCTTCTTAGTGACTTAAGCAGATAAGGGCTGTGAAGGATCATCTCACCTAATTCCATCTGTCTCAAATGAAAATATCTTTAGTCCCCACTAGATCATCTCAGTCACTCTATCATTAATTACCTCTCTTTGTTTTAGTTTTCCAACTAGGCATATTCTGTGTTGCTTCGTACCTGTTTCCAAGTAAAATGAGCCACATAACTAGAACTCTAGTTTTTAAACCCTTTAGTGAAAGAAACTGTTCCTCCTCCTCCTGCAGTGGGTTAGAGGGAAGCAGCTCTGCAGGCACTGAGGAAACAATAACCCTTGTCACGAAAGGAGACAATAACTTCTTCAGCCAGTTCAGTGCAGCTGAGAGTCTGAGTCCAAAGACCAGGAATAACACATTATCTACCTCTGCCACACCAAAAAAATTAATATTGGGCTGGAGGTGGTGGTTTGTTAAACCACTCTAGGAAGTCTCACAAGACTGTATCCTTAGGCAAAAACTAACACTAAATTATGTGGGGATGGACTAAGTGGCTGCTGTAGAATTATTATCTTTGTGCAAGCTTTATTGGCTAGTGTACATTTAATTATGACAGTGGAAAATACAGTCCTCTCTATGGCATCCATATTATGAAACTAGAATTAAGCAAGGGTACCCAGGGCATAAATGTAGGCAAGTGCTTATGTAAATCTAAATCTGTAAGATAAATACAGATATTAAATGAGCCTCTTTTTCAGGAGTCAGTTGCAAGATTCTTTTCTTATTCAGAAGATATGTGCTTGCAGATTAAACAAAAAGACCAAAACAACCTCCCTGAAAAGAAAAAACCAAACCAAAAAACAACCAACTAAAAAATATTTTGGAAAGGAGTGGGTGGATTATTTAAATACCAGTGAGGAAGGCAAGCTTGTTAGGATAAGAATGGTGTTGACACAAAAGTGATAAGAAGGATAAGAAGATATAATCTGACCATGAACACATTAAGACTTGCCATTTTTTATCATTACAGTTCTGGATTTAGCTTTCACTTAGAGCAGAGAGGCCAGCAGCTTAACCCCAACTGCTTGTTGCAGGTCTTACTCGAGGTTTCCTAGACCAGCTGCCTTCAGCATCCAGCTGGGATCCAGTGATCTCAAAAACTCAGTACTGAAAGTATTTGTACACTCTTTTGAGTGAAATTCAGCAATGCAACCTCTAAGACTGTGGAGTTTGGGATAGTTATTTTTCTGTCAGGTAATGCTTATGATAAAAACAGAACTCAAAAAGCCCCATCCCTTGTGAGAATTACACAGTGCATATTTGATGCTGATATTTTGGGTGGGATTTTCAATGAACCTCTGTATGTTCAAATGTAACAGTGGTGCAGCCTAGAAACTTCAAATCCTTTTCAAGCCCTTGTGGTATGTGCTGTATTGCCTTACAAATGGCAAGCCTTGAAGTATTCACCTCATGAATACCCAACTGCCTTTACAAATTCCAGGACAGAGGGAGGAGCTGGGGCTCTCAGACCTTCTCTGCCCTTCTCAGTCACCCTGTGTAGCAAATCCAGCATCTCCAATGGACCATGCTGGGATCTTTGATGTGGCCACAAGCAGCCATGGTGAGGTAGCACAGCTGGGGGGGGTGTTCTCCTCTTTAGTTTTCAGTAGGAAAGAAACACTCAATGTTAGCCCTATTACAGGCAAGCAAAGGGGCTACTTCTCCTCTTGCCCTTCCTCATTTTTACCTCACCCTTTCCTACTCCCTCATAAATCTCCTCAAGATTGCTGACACTTTTGCTTCTCATGCATAATGAAACGCTGTTGAAAAGGAAGCAATTGCCCATGTGGAAACAGAATTTTCCTGAGGGGCTCTACAAAGGCCACAAAGTGAAGGAAATGTAAAACCTTTTCTACAACTTCAGCACAACGTTAAAAATGAGCACACCAAAACCTTCAGAATCACATACTTCTCCAGCAAGGAAGACAGCAAACTTGGAATTTGTGATGATGACATTATTTAATGCACAGCTGGAGGGTTCTGAGACAGAATGATGATGAGAGCCTGACTAGATCAGAGCAGAAGAAGCCCACAAAGGACAGCAAACAGGGAGGAGGAATATGGAGGGAAGAAATATAAAGTAATGGGCAGATAAAGTAATGGAGTATTGCCAGGCAATACTCCAACCTTGGAAAAGAGATGTGGACAGCATCAGATAATGGCCATGGGGAGTAAGATATAATGAGATTGACCCATGCAAAAGCTCAGGAAACTATCTAAGTTTTTTTCTTCCTTAACTGATTTAACTTTTCTCAATAAATACTCCAAGGATTAAGTTTAAAATGGAATTGACTGCATCATATTTCGGGTTACAACCAGAAGAATAGCTCATGATTTTGACCACAGGAGGGCTCCAAGGTTTCATGAATGCATATGGAAACCTTTTGAGAAAGGTTAGAATTAGATAATGAGGCACAGAAGGTGAAAGCCACGGAGGTGCACTCTTAGTTCAATGTGGAGGTCTACAAGCCCAACTGAGCATGCTGCATATAATGGCTTTTTTTCTTAAACAAAGAAAAGAAACAAAAAGAACTATTGTTCTGCAAACTTATTTTTTCTCTACTGGCTTAAAAAGGATCATCATAAAAATATCAGTTGTTAGATCCTCAAACATAAGTATTTCTTCTGGTGTTGCCAGTAATTAAAGTAAAAAGTTCGAATTTTTTTTTTATCACATGGGAAAAGACTGACCCAGCTGCCCCACATCTGCCCCAGCTGCAGCCCATGCAGATTAGATACAGCCCAGGAGTAGATAACACATCATCTGTGACCTGCTTCCTACTGTCTTTTTCTATAGACTCTGCAGAGGTATAAATGTACTACGATCCTGAGTCCAGCAAGGGGCCTGTGGACATGGGGAAGCAGGGACAACTGTTCATGTGGCACTACGATGGAGGAGGAACAGGGGGATGTAGTTATTATCAACCCAGAACACCATGTCCATGCACCCAAAACATATCCCAAAAGCCAACTAGAAACATAGAAAAGACTACAAGTACAAATGAAAATTTGTACTCTCCAGCAGAGAGCAGGTGAAACTACAGCCATCAGCAATGTCCTAGAGATGTTGTTGGATGAAAATCAGCCAATGACCAGAGGTGATCTGTCGCAGTCAATGCTGAGATAGAACCTGAACTCTGGCACATCTGGATTGGGTCTGAACTTTCTAGTCCCAGAAAAGAAAATACTGACATTATGAATAGCTAATTTTCTCTGTTGTTAGTAATGGTCTAGTCGGTCACGGCTTCTATGGAGAAGTTCTGGTTGATTCATCAGAGCTTTGGCATTCTACCCTCAGTGACATTAAATGCCTTCAGACAAAGACCATGGACCAGGACCATGTACCTGGGTAAAGACCACCAGATTAAATACTCTGAAGAGGGTTTTTGTCTACAAAACTGGCCCTGGGTTTTAACTGCACTGGAAAAGAAAATGGAGATATATCAGGATCTTCCACATCCTCTTCTCTTCAGAAGAAGTGTGTAAGACCTGACAGAGCTAAGAGCTGGTAGGCTAACACTAAAGCTATTTGCAGATGATTAACAGATCAAAGCTGAAATAAAACAGGGAGGTCAGCAGAAAAAAAAATTGCTGTGTTAGGAGATAAGAGAAGTTTCCCACTTCAGGAGACAGAAGAGGTTGAACAGGTTGAAGGTCCAGAAGATGCTGCCAGAAGGGAACTGGGGCTGGAGATTTATTTGGCAGGTGTACAAAGTTCCTGTTTCCTCTTCATCCAGCCTTCTGATATATCAGTCCTCCACATAGAAAAGAAGAAATAATTCCCTACTTGCTGCACACAGCCAGGAAAAAGAAAACTAAGGAAAATATCCCCTAAAAATGATTTAATCCTTTTCTGTTGATGGTTTACGATGTCAAATAATCCCACTTCTTTTCTAGTAAATTCCAGTTTTAGAGTCAATCAGTTACAGCTGTGCTAACCCACAGTTACTAACTTCTTTGCCTGCTGATGTCTCCATGGTGAAACCTGCAGATGAAACCTGGGTGACCTCCATCTGCCTTTCCCTACCATGTTTAGAAAACAGCAGATAAGGTAACACAGTGAGGTAAGGCTCCATAACAACTGTGCACATACCATGGATGCTGTAAGCAGGGCAGGGATTTTCCTTTGTGAGGGCAGGTCTGGATAAGTTACGTCCCAAACTTTTGATTTGTAAAACCAGTGGGTTTTTTTACTGCAGCTGACTGCAGCAATGCTGCTTTTTATGTCAACATACATTTTTAGTAAATGTTAGTTTGTACTCTGTAGTGACAGGCTGTTTGCAGTAACCTTGGGAATACTGCTCTTATCTTGTATTTACACAACAAGTGCAAAGAAACGAGATTAGGTATTTTGCCGCAATGTTTAAAAAAACCTTTTTTCTCCTCTCTTGAACAGGGACTGAACTTTAAACATTTCAAACACATTTCCCTCATTTGGAAGACGTACAATTAATGTGGTATTAATCATTTACTGGCAGGTCTATCCTGGTCAGGTTATACTTATATTTTCATGACTATACCATGTCTCTTAGGTCAAGTGCAACAGTGGTCTGAGACTCCAGAAGGGAAATTGAAGCTAGTCAAAAACTGACCTGGACTAGGACCACAGACAAGATGGACAGTCAAATACTGTGGCATGCCCCTGGGATACAAAAGGACTCTGGTAAGGAACCAGGCCTACCAAAAGCATTTTGATGGATGGGATTGATAGAAAACTAATTCAGCATTATTTATTGCCCCGAAAGGAAGGGAGTTTTGCTTCTCTTGCCATGTATTTAGATTTTATTTCAGCAACATTATTCTGAAGCTTTTGCTTTACAAAACTTACCTTGTGCTGTCCTGTCAGTGATAGCACCAGCAGGAATTATTTCAAAATGTCATATATCAAGCCCTGCACAGGGGCTCTGTGACCAGCTTTAGAGGCCATATTATGTGCATGCCCTTAAACAGACTATCCAACCTCTCCATGCCAGTGTCATCCATGCCTGTGGTAACAGCAGCCTCCCAGATGTGTTGTGAAGTTTCATTTGTCTCTCTGTGCCAAGCCAGCAGAATAAACCCAGCTGGCCTAAGTGCCAAACTCATTGGAAGAGCACCGTACTGGAGCAGAGAGGAAGTGGCAGCTCTGCAACACCCAGACCCTCCCCTGCTCCGGGGAAAGCCCAGTTGTATCCCTCTCAAAAGGCAGAACAAGTGAATTTGCTCCTCTGTTGGTAGGGGTTTGCAGGGTTTTTTTAAAAAATGTATAAAGGGGGAATTTTCTCAATTGCACTGCAAGCGGTATCTCCTCCATCTCCTGCAGAAAGGAGCCAAGGTTATCTGCATAGAAGAGTAATATAAATTTAAAGGTAATAAAAGATGTTTGATGTGGGTGTGAGCTCGAAGGGAAGGATTTCTGAAACATTGGTTCCTCCTGCTAAAAAATATTTTCTTTCAGGTCAGGTCCTGCACTCTGTCCTCACTGTCCAAGACAGACACTGCCCAAGCTCCTGTTCTCTCCTGCAGCTAGCAACATCTTCAGAGGGAACCTCCTTCAGCTCTCCTGAAAAGATTTTTGCTTTCTGGCTGTATGCACAAATTAGAGAGCTATTTCACCTGTTGTACTTGACAGACTGATGTATAGGAAGGAACAAAATGCAAGGGAAACAGGGACTTCATAAACCTGCCGTGTGTGTATTTTCATTTGTAAAGTCTTAAAACCTTCACACATCCAGCTGCCCAACTGTTTGCATATGAAGCACTGAGAAGCAAAGGATCATGGCAGGACAGCTATGGAGCAGCCTCCATGGACACAGCAAGATTGGCCTAATTACACATGGTTATTACTCCCACTAAATCCATGTGAACTCTGTAAAAACACAAGATGGAACAGACCTGACAATTAAATCTTTTCATTTTCTTGTTCATCTGGAGATGAAATTGCTTTATAACACAATGCAAACTGATCTGCTGTTACCAAAACAGAACCGATGTTCAAAAAAGTACAGAAACTGTTTAATATTGTACCTAACCCCATACAGATGCTAAAGGCTGGACATGGAAAAGAGGGAAACAGCAAGTAGAAAGTCTCTGTCTAATTAAGCTGTTAGCTGATCACGACAGAACATAATTGTAAGTCATTAAGTACTCTGGTACTGTCAGAACAGGATGGGGACTTTTGCTATAACTTCACCATCACACCCATTCTGTTGGTCAGGCTACTTGATCTGCTTTCAGTGCTTATCTATTAAGGATGAGTGACTGTGGAAAAGGGGTTAAAAAAGTAACATTTTCCTGTAGCAGGGTAATTCTAGTTGCATAACTGCATCTGAAGGATTTTTCCCAGAGTCCCAAAAGGACTTTGCTAGGTGTGTAGGACACCGTGGTTTTTGTTGTTGTGGCAGTTGCTCAACTGAACTGCCTCTAACCCACTGAACATGCCTCAAATTTGTATTACCAAGTGCAAACAGTAATTACTCAAATCCTCAAAAATAGTTTCCTCAACAGAAAAATTCAGTGCTTGTTCTCCTCAATGTACCTCTTGCTGAAGCCAGAGAAATACCAAGAAAAGGCAACATGTAACAGAAACAAGTGGTATTTCATCTTTTCAAAATGGTCTAACAGGATTGGAAGGCAGAAGGGTTCCTTTCCTCTGCTCTAAGCTAGCATTCACTCAGAAGATTACCAAAGGCAAATTACAAGTTTCCTTCAACATACCTGTTCCTGCAGAGCTCATGCTGCTCAGGGGGATTTACAAAGCTTTAGCTTTGCATTAGAGCTTTTGTGTTGATATCTTTCAATGGGAAAAGTACCCCATGCCATGCACAGAAGTCACCACAAATATTTCTCATCACAGTTATTTCTGCTAAAATCACAGCTATATTCTGCAGTAAAATAAAACACCAATACCATGCAAGAGCATGGAACCAAAGGCTGAAGAGAAGTAGGTAGGACAGAAGTAAATTACTAGTATTTGCTGTCACAGTAAGAAACTCAGTCAAAAAAATGTTTCCCTACACACTAATCACCACTCTTTATTGAAACCAAGAGTTAAACAGTCTGTCCCAACCATTTTCAATCACTAATTACATTTCAGAAGCAAACTTCTCTGAACACAAGATTATTTTTCAGAGCTTAAATGTTCCTTTGGTATAAATTTCATGTTATTTTGGGAGAAAATAAAAGAATTACATAATTTGTTCAATTTGATTAAAAACCCAAAGAAACAGAGCAACAGATTAATGTCAAAGCAAAACAGCAGTGGTGGTCTTTAGTTTAGTTTATGAACTACCACATTAAATCATTGCTAAATTTCATGTTGAAGGAATTAGGTCTTAAGAGAAAGCTCTTTTATATCTAAAGGAAATACCCTTTGTAGTACATGTAAGAGCATAAAGTTTATCATGGCAAGAAGCCCTGCTGAAAGCTTACAGGAAAATATTTCTGTCCTACCAGACAACCACAAGAGACAATTTTTAAATTGCAAGAATAAGATGTTTCCCATAGCTCTGTGCAGTTATCAGAATTTCCATCCTAAAATTTTAGACATATTATAAGCTATTCAAGTTTTGTGCTTTTCTAAATTAAACAGAATTTGGCACCTAGAATAATAAATTTTTGTCTGGTCACAATAACTTTATTATCTATGTTAACATGATTAATTCCAGTTTAGTACTTTCTCTAAGATCTTAGATGGAGGCTACAGGGATGCAACTTGCTGTTGTGCTAGATTAATTTTACTTAGGAGACCCTGGCTACTTGTCTGTGTACATGGCTGAGATGCTTTCCAGCTGTTCCCTCTTCCCTTCAGTAGTTGCAATCCTTGAGGAGAAAATAGACACAAACAACTTTCATATACAGAGGGAAATCTGTAAGCCCAAATGAAGGCTTTACAATGGTGTCATTGGTGGGTTCAGTCTCAAGGGCATTCTAAACAATAATTTCTCTTTTACATCATCTAGGTACACTAACACAAATGCTCCATAACATATGTCTTCTACAAAAGCTGTCCAAGCCAAATCAGGCCATTATCCAGATACCAGGACACAACAGTGTCTAATTCTGCTGTCTCAGGACTCTGCCCTCAGTGACACTTGAAGGGGCTTGCCAGGATTATGAGACTGTTACTGCACTGACGTAGCAATCAAAGACTTGAATCACTTGACCAAGTAGGTGATGGCTCTAAATCACGTGCACCATATAGAGTTCACTGTGCCACAAGTGATATGCGTGCAATCAGACCTAGGGGTTTCCTTTGAGAACCAGTGCTGGCATTAAGCCTCAGACTCAGAGAACACATCTCAGGCTCTGTCCATTAGAACAAAATGATAAAAATCAAATTTTCTCCTCCCAGCTAAAAGCTCACTACTGCATGTTTAGCAATGTCACCTCCTTCGACATCTGTCTTATTTCAATTTCCTCCAAAGTAAAAGCAAAGGATCATGGAGCAGGTATTCCCAGGAACCAGCGAGAGCAGCTGTGGCAGAGAAGGGGTGTGAAACAGCCCTGCCAGTGACAACAGATATTATTGTCTTGAATCCTTTCCAGAGTTCTGGAGCAGGGCCAAGTGGCCCCAGGGATGGGGTACCCCTTCTAGCTCATGAGAGCAAGCATCCTCCCCTTCCAGCTCTCCCCCTGTAGCAAAACCTGACCAGTAACAACTGCTGTGGGTGTCTATTTTTTGGTCTCATTGTTGAGTACCAGAGCAGGGCACCTGGGCCCCTGGCAGTCCTCTTACCAGCAAACCTAAGCTCTTGAGAAGGGCTCTACGCAGTAAGAGATCTGTCAGCACTCAGCTGCCTGCAAGCCCCTATGAACATCCCTGTGAAAGGAAATCAAAACACATTAAAAAAACTGAATGTGTGGTTTATTATATTTAAGATGCTATTTGACTATAGTGTTTAAATATGTCTGTCACACAGTTATCAGTAAATGAGTGTAATTTTACATGTTCAGTATTTTGATACACAGTACAGGACTACAAGTATGGTAAAGGAGCATGAGAAATTAATATTTCCTTGATGCACGCATCAAACCTTGCAGCACCACTTAAAAGCTCAGAGTAAGGACTCAAAATGCAGTATTACAAGCACTACTAAATCAACCAAGAGACATACCTATATTAAACATTAGAGAAACAAAACAAAGGACACAAAGGTTTAATGTTTAAGATTTGATACAGGATTAAAATACTAATATTTTTAATGTCCTGGCTTCAAATTAATAAATATAAAAACAATATAAAAATATACACCAGTTGATAAAAGGATGCGCTGAGTAAGGTTAGAAAGCTAAATTTCACTTTCAAACGT
>VZTT01059734.1:122924-144852 GCA_013400855.1 Buphagus erythrorhynchus | reverse complement strand
CAGAACCATTAAAACAAAGAAAAACCAGTCAGATTTGGTTGAAGTGCTGCTTTCCCAGTGCTTTAGCCTTTTGTTTTCCTTTCTCTCTAATGTACAAAATCAAATGAGAGCATTTCTGGAGAAAGTAAAGCTGGAAGGTGAGTTGGTGAGCTATGTGCTCCTGCTAACTTCTGTGCCCCTGATGTGAAAATGGACGGTGGAGTTTGAGCATGTACAAAATCAAATGCAAAACTGAGCAACTTGGGTGAAGTGGTGGTGTCTTGGGCCAGACAATGAGAGAAGGAAATGAGAGTTTAACTCTGCAGCAGGGATACCAGGGTATTTCTCTGAGAATAGGTGATGGTAGGGGAGAATGGTGCATCTTCTAAGGCCCACTTTTGGGGCCCAGCAGTGTCCCTAAATCCCTCACTGAGGATTTAGGAAGCGATTGTTGTACAGGCACCCCTGTATTTATTTGCAAAACCCTTAATAATGCAAAATTAGTATATAATATGAGGTATACTTTAATATGCACTAAACCACAAAATAATATGCTGAAGACATTGGTATATATTAAACTACATCCTGTTCCCTAGTGATTAAACTTCTGTGCATGTAGGATGAAGCAGTCTGTTAATTGAACTTGCTGGAGACAGTTTTGAGTTGTGGATCTGGCTTCCCCAAAAGAATAGAAATTATGAAACATTTGCCAGAGTGAGAGATTGCTTCTGGAATAATAAGTGATTTCTGTGTTGAGAAAGGTGTCAGTGTAATGTGCTAAAGCAAATATTAACCTTTTCTGCAAACATGCCATGATGGTTTGTTATCTGGTGCTGATTTAATTAATCAGCTATAGCTGGATAACTAATATGAGTTTTTTCTTCCTCGAAGTCTTTTTAAAAAAGAACTCTTTTGATACTTAAAAAAACTCAGCTAAGCTCCATGAGCCTTTCCTAACAAGCTGGCTGGTATTGCTACTTGTTTTTGTCACTGTACTCATCTATCTGAAGTTTATTGGTGGCCTATGGGTAGTACTGAAGTGTGATCACAGAGGATAACAGGGTACTTACTGACTAGTATTTCTAGGAATGCTGCCTCAGTTAGCTACATCTTAGAGAGGGAATTTAACCATGTGTCTATTTGTTTATATCTCTCAAAAATAATAAGAAAAAATGGCTCTTCTATGTCAGGACAGAGACCCTAGCTTGGTGACCTCCTTGTGAATGTAAGTGACAGTGAATGCCTAAGGAAAAAGAAAAGAAATAGGAAATATGTAGAATAAATTTGGCATGCTATCTTGGGATTTGGCAATTAGTAACTTGGGGATTTATGATATCCAGGCCACTCTACCTCCAAGTCAATTGTGTGTAATGCTCTGTATCTCTAGTTATCAGTATTTGCCAGTGGAAGGTCTTGGGAACTTGGACCCAAATTTCAGCATAAACAGGCCTCTAAAGCCTGACATCTGAGGATTTGTGTTTGCTATCACAGCACTGTTGAGATACAGCTTCCTTGTAGGAATGCTCAAATATCTTTGTGGCTCCCATTTGTTACCAATAACCTGTCAAAAGCCTCACAGGAGGCTGATCCATATGCAATAAATGCTGGCTGCCCAACCACCTCAGTTCTGGACATGGCTACCAAATTCCTGGGGATTCCAACAGTTTTCCAGTGCAGTTAGTTATCTGCCATGGATAAAAAGTGTCAGTGGGTTCCTGTGTTACTGGCAGAAAACTACATTGACAGAATTGCACAGAGTAGTGGGCTTTAAACAGGACAATACTAACATTATGTCTCAATTTTTTTTTAAAGAGGCTTTCTATGTAAAAGCTGCAGAACAATACTCTGCAGAGGCATGAGCTTGCCTACTGTTGCCTTGGCAGCCTGCCTATTCTCAGGTGTTGCCTCTTGTCTCACGTCTTACTTTGTTGGGAATACTGGAGTCCATTTCCTATAGTTGTTCCTTCATTTGAGTTCCTGTCATTTTCTTCATGATATATATAAAAAATTTAGAGAGTATTTTCAGAAATTAAGGCTAATTAATTTTTTTTTTCCTGCGTGAAAGTATCCCGTAAATGGGGAAAATAATTTATTCTAATGCCAAAATCAACTAATCAGTTGTAGCTTGAGGGATAATAGAGATGAACAAATGTTCATTAGGGATGAAAACATCATGGTACAATTCTTCTGTGTTTCCTCCAAAGTTCTGTTCCCAACCCAGCTCAGAGACATTGCTGCATTGCTGCTCTGAAAACTAAGGATTAGAAAACCACTGTTGTAGGTACATCAACACGGTTGTTGAAGAATGTAATTTTTATTTTTGGTTTGTTTTTTTTTTTTTTCCCTTGTGTCCACAGATGTAAGAAAAGATCTTTTTACCTTGCTGTATGTATTGGTACTCATAAAGCCCAGGGAGGGGCAACACTAAGAATCACTTTTCCACCTGTGTATTTTGTGTTTGCTAGGATGCCAGGGGAATAAAGATTTTTTTTTTTTTTACTGTGTCCTTGGTGGGACAAGGTTCAAATTGCTGAACTCTGAACATCTCCAGCTCATTTAAGGCAGAGCAGCATAATGTGTTTAGAGAAACTTTGCTAATTGCATGTGGAACATGGCAGGAGCTGGCTCAGAGTTCAGAGCTGTCCTGAGTTGCTGGGCAGTCCTGATGTTTCAGAGTGAGCTCCCTTGCATGGTTTTTGGAACATTGCAGAGCCTGTGGTGCTGCTCGGGGTGAGACCAGCACCCCTGTGCCAGGGACACTCCTGCACTGCCCAGGCATGCTGTCCATGACTGCTCTGAGCACAATGGGAGCCTTCTCTTCCACAAACAATCTTGCATTTGGTGGCTTTCACAACAGATATTAGTCAAACATTTTTGATGCCTTAGTAACTCCAAATGCATTTGAAGCTTCCAATTTCCAGATTTAACCTGTGCTGTTTTCCTGCTTCCTACCTCTGGTGTTTAACTGTTTCATAAATTTGGTGTCCCCAGTTGCAAACTCAGAGGCTGATTAATGGTTGAAGAATCAGATGTACAAACATTATTGGGCAGGATGGCTGCCAGTGCAGGTAGCTAACACTACATAGAGTGGTTTTCATCTATTTATTGCAAAATATGAGTGTCCATGTGTTTAAATGGGAAATGGAGGAGAAGTGACACACCAACATTGGTTCACAAACCCAGTGTTCAAAGTTCCATTGCAGTGATTTGTCTTTTAATCTATATTTCCTCCTCCTCCCTCACCCACCCCCCAAATCCCATATATCACAGAGATATTTTTCAAAGCTCTAATTCAAGTTCAACCAAAAAATTACACTTAGAATGTACACTGGAACTACATCCAAGGACACAATGATGCAGTAGAGTGGCAAATCCCCAGTTATTCACCTTCTGCCTGGAATTTGTTTATGAACTTAGTTAAAATGGTTGCTATTTATTTACTCACTGTCTTGTCTGAAGGAGAAAACATCAGGTTTGTGTTTACAGGCTCATTGTTTTTGAGTCATCAGTGTTTAGCCCATCTTGCAGACTGCTTATTTGTTGAAATAATGAGGAGGTATGGTAAAAGGAATTTGCCTCACATGTCTCACTGGGAATGTAGTAATCAACTTTGTCCTAGAAGATGCTGAGCTCCCCTTAGGAAGTGCTAACAGCATACTTACCTCCCCATGCCTTGCAGTGCACTCAGGAATGTGTCCTAGCTAAAGCAAAGCATGAGCTTGTTGATCTGGTGTATGTTTGTCTGCATAGGATTAAGTCCTGCTATCTGGGCCTGCTGTCTGCTGATGTAATTAGCTCTCACAGCAAGGATGCTTGGCTACAAAGCACTTTTCAGGTGTTTGCTAGCAAACTGATAGTAAAAAGCCACGTGATTCTGTGTTTAAAAAGCCATGTGATTGCGTTAAGTTGAAAGTGCTTCTGAAAGGAAGGATAGGAAATATAAATACTTAGGAATTTTTGCATAACAAATTAATTGATTTATAGCAGCTAGAAAAAACTTCTCATACTTGTTCAAACTTAAACCAAGAACCTTGACAACCTGTCCAGATTAGCATTCCTAGAAATTTCTATAGTTTCAGGATCTCTTCTTCAAGGAACAGGTAATGACTTTTCCTCAATAGATTTCTGTGCCCTATTTTGGAGTGATGCCAGCGTGGGATTCCCTGTGAAATTGAGTGTCAATATTTCACTCATGTTACTTGTCCTGCATTAATGATGTTCCTTAGAACTTGTTTCAGCTCTTGTGAATTTTCCACATTGACTTTGGGGGTCTGTGGGCCAAGTTAGCTGTGCTGTTTTTCAAGAGCTCTTACTCAAGTGCTTTTCTGTGCAAGACCGGGGTTGCTTGCTTGAGGAGGAAGCAGTGACCTTCTGTACTGAAAAATGGAGTATCCCTGAAAATGGTAGGTTTTATCCTGCTCCTGCTTTTGTTTATGGTCATTTCCCTTCCTCAGAGCAAATGCAATTCCTTATTTTTCTGCTCATATTCCTGCTGGGAATGTGCATGTTCATTCCCTTCTAGACAAGATATCCAATTTTATTCTGAAGGCACAGTCAAACTAGGCACAGGAACAAGCTGGAAGTTGAGAAAAAGTAAATATTGAGGTTGGAGGAAATGCAAGTCTACCTGTAGACCAAGTTGAGATCTCATCTCAAAACCTGCATAGTCTAGGGAATCTGCTGACTTTTCAACACCCAAGTAATATCTCTCCTGAATGAAGGTGATCTGAACTAGGATGAGTGGGTTTTACTCTTGGTTCGTCTGCTTGTTCTAAAGTTTTCAGTTCTGGTGATATTTTACATTGTGTGAGCCGAATTATTGCCTGAAGTTCTTCTGTTGTTTCTTTTTAAATCTGTTTAGTGGTGTATTTAGCTCAGTATGTTTCACTGGGGTAACTTCTAGGATGTTGCAGGATATTGCCCTCATGAAAGCCAGTCAATTGTGAGACATAAAGGACTGCTTCTGCACTGTAAAATATCTCTGAAAAATGCTGAGTTCCTGCAACTCTGCCCATTGAGTCTTCCAGTGAGAACTAGGCTCTGTTTTACTTGCTATTGCCTACATTTATGATGCTAAAGCCCTGGCTCCCTTGCAACCTGGACTTCAGCATCTGATCCATGAGTGTGATGGGGTTTGTTCAGGAGGTGGCAGAGCAGGCAGGCTGCTGCAGGAATACCACAGGGCAGAGAGCAGCAGCTCCTGCTCCTCAGACATCTCAGCCCAGGGCTGCCCAACATGCTGCAAGACTAAAATTCTGCAAGTTCTACAAAGTTAAGGTTTCCATAAGATTTCCCTGAGTAATTATTTCAAGGTTTAGCCCCAAGTAAGGCACTACATTTAACCAAACATTTTCTTGCTCTTTGAATTGTGTACAAAACAATTCTTATGTATCGCTATTGTAGCAGGATGTTACAATTCTTAATTATGTTTGAAAGTATCAGGACTTACCTGCTGTATTTTTCCCGTAGCAGCACTGAACTTCCCCTTTGACTGACATGTTTGATGGCTGTCGTGGAGCCTCTTCATGTTTTGATCTTGTCTAGTGCTTCTCCTTGGCCAGTGACAGCACTTTTGGCTGGGAGTAGAACTACCACCCCCATATTTTAGGTAGAGAAGATGAGAAAGAAAATAGAAAATTATTGCCCAACATCCCTGTAATTTAAAAAGAAATGTTGCTATGGTTCCCTTTCCCTTCTTTCCTCCCCCAATTTTCCTGTCACTCCCTGAACCATTACATCCTTGTTAGCTCTTGCTGTCTCCTTTTATTTTACTTTAGGTAAACCAGATGCTCTCTACCAAACATCTAGTTGTGCAGTAGAGGGAGAAATAATTGACTGAAGTGATCACCCTTGTGATGTTTCATCCTCACTGTAATNTGTCTCCTTTTATTTTACTTTAGGTAAACCAGATGCTCTCTACCAAACATCTAGTTGTGCAGTAGAGGGAGAAATAATTGACTGATCACCCTTGTGATGTTTCACCCTCACTGTAACAACACAATGTGGAATAAGCTGAGTTCAATTTGTGTGCATTTTGAGTAAATCTGTAAAAACATATCAGGGCTGGGCATTCAGGGTGTTAAAAGGACACAGATGTGATTAATGCTTGCTATGCTTTCACTTTTTGTCTCTTGTAGCAGAGTTTTGCTGTGGATTCTTTGTGATCCTGATCCTGGGCAACTTCTGGTTCCTTGCTGTTCTGTACCTGCTGTGGCTCTACCTGGACTGGGAAACACCATGTGCTGGGGGCAGACGGTCCCAGTGGGTCAGAGGCTGGACTGTCTGGAAGTACTTCAGGGAATACTTTCCCATTCATGTGAGTAAAAGGTTTCTCACAAACAGCTTGAATAGCCATAAGCATGGGCAAACATCTAAGACTCATCTTTGCTAAAATTCTAGTACTCACTCCAGGGTGAACTTAATTTCTTTTTAAAACATGGAAAATCTGAGATTCAGTGACAAAAGCCTGGTTTTCTAGTTGGACTGTTGGGTGACAACATAGTACTTCAGCACAGTAAATGCTAGACATGGTATCCTGACACATCTATTTAAGCTTTGTTTATCTGTAAAGGAGGACAGTAGCTTTAAGTGCTCAGAAGAAAATTTCTTGTTGTTGCTTCTATATCCTGTCAATGTGCAATCTCCATAGCTGTTGTTTTTGAGGTAAATATTATAATGCCCACTACTGACTCTATTTTTCAGCTTATAAAAACTTCAGAACTGAACCCAAATCACAACTACTTACTTGGCTTTCACCCTCATGGGGTCCTGGTAGCTGGAGCCTTTGGAAACTTTTGCACCGATCCTCCTTTCAAAAATTTATTTCCTGGGCTTACTCCATATCTTCATATCATGCCCATCTGGTTTGGCTGTCCCTTCTTCAGAGAATACATAATGAGTGCTGGTAGGTAAAAGCAGAATGTCTCAGCTGTTGCTCCATATTTTAGCTTCTGTTACAAATGTAGAGTCTATTCCTCTACTTATATATGGTAAGTAATATCAGAAGGATCAGTGTTGGTGCTAAATTCAACCTCTATTTTATGATGAGCTGTTGTGGCAAAAAAATTTGGAAGGTTTTATTAATAGTTTTGTAAACTATATCACTGAGTTGTTTTTTCTTTCTGAAAAGAAACTGCTGATTTTCCTTTGAAGTATCAGACAGCAGTCTTGAATACCCATTATATACAGGAAGAGAAGGGCATAAAAATTTGTAATTTTATTTAGCCATTAACAGGCATTTGTAAAACAAATTCAGGCTAATCTCTTACCTGAAGGGCTTAGTCTTATACATTACAAATATCTTTATACTCAGAACTTAATTACCTGCTCCTGATTGAAGTCCCATATTGCAAATCTGTGTAATTTTAATTGAGAGGGACCTTTTTTCTCTGTTCTGAGAGGCATTTGTCAATAATTCATGACTGATACTACAGTAATAAAAAATAAAAATAACAAACAATCAAGTTGGGGGAACAGAAAAATGAGAAGAATGAAATAAGAACTAGTGCCCCCCCCCAGGGGTTTAATACAGGAGTTATTTTACTTTAATTCACTCAACTATAACATTTAAGCATGTTCTGATGCACGAGACTAAGTTTGGGAGACAGAGATCTAACTTTATTCATGACTGCAGCACAGACAGAGAAGCTGTTCCATTGCTCCATCCACAGAAACATGCCTAGGATGTTGCCCAGATTAATATCAGAATTACTTATTTATGTATACTTCAACGTATCAGAGAATACCTTTCCTTGTAAATGTAATTTCTGAGGGTGTTCTTTAAGACTTGCTAAGTGAGGGCTTGGCAGTGGTAGAACATTGCAATTTTAAACACTGTCTGGAAGTCAGATTTACATGTTTTTGGCATCTTGACCCATGGGAACAAATATTTACCTGCAGAATGAGAAATAACTGCAGTAAAAAGCACACTGAAGAACAGCCAGCATTGGAGCTCAGTTTTCACAGGTATGCAGCTGATAAATGAGAGGGGACCTTTGCTGTAATACAGGTCACCAGTCAAATCATAAAACACTTGCAAAACCTTCCATGTCCTGAAAGCCATGCTCCTGGCACAATGTTTCATGTCCCGGTGTTTTCCTGCCTGTCTCCAAAGGTGCAGTTGTCAGCTGTGGCACTCCTGGGCTGTGGTGTGAGCACGGAGCAGTGCCCTGTGTGCAGGCTGACAGCTCAGCTTCAGCAGCAGACATGCTTGTCCTGGGGAAAGGCAGCAGCTCCTGCTTTCCTTTCCAGGGAAAATGCATGCTGACATGAATGAGCATCACTTGAATTATTTGTGAGTCCCGGGTCAGTGGCATTTTCAGGGTAACAGTTACTGTGAAGGTGTATGTGGCAAATGGATGTAGCTTTTTACTGAGGTCTGGACTTGTTCCAGTTGCAAGCTATTCCTCTTGGTGGCCAGCTCTCAAAAGTAGATCACAGTCATCTTCCCTCTCTTACAAAATTTTCATAATCCACATTGTAATGTCTCTATTGGAAAAAAGACCAGGTAGGGAGCAGGATGTCCAAAAGTGCATTTTGATACCAGCTCTGTAAAACCAACAACATAAACTAGACTTGATCTCTAAATTGTCACTTAGATTATATTAATTCAACACAGTGTAATTAAACATGGCTTCTGGGTAAATGGGATCACTATAAGCCTTTGAAATAAAACTTAGGGCAAGAAGGAAAAAGAACCTTTGAGAGATTAGATCCATATCTGTTGGAAAAGGGATTTTTTCAAGGCACCGAGATGATAAAGTCTTGTACAGCACTGTGCCTCTGATTAGAAGTATCTGGATCAGCAGAAAAGCTTCATATAATCTGCTGTTCTAGCCTAAATATTGATGAGTGCCTGGGCCTTTTTACTAGAGAATGAGCTGGTGCAGTTGTGAGGAATGGTAGAATTGAGTCTTCTCTCCTTCTAGTGCTGGTGTGCTATTGCCTTAGATGGAGCTGCTACTTTATAGCTTTGAAAAGAATGGAGGTGTCGGATTGGCACTGTAGCTCCAAGTCTGTTTTAACAAGTCCTCTCTACATTCTGTTGACCCCTCTGTGCCTCTCTTTCTATGCACCTGCTCTACAGCTTTATCTTCTGGCTCTCAGCAGTATCTGCTGCCATACACCTCCTCTGTTCCTGGGCACAGAGTCTCTCTGAGGGGGAGTTAAGTTGCCAGAAGAGCACACCCTGAAGAACTCAAAACTCTTGCAATAGGCAACAGCATTTAACTCATCAGTGTGAAATCAAAGTACATTCCCAAAACCAAACCTGTTGCAGAGAGAGGAGGTTGAACCTAAACCTTTGAAATCTGTTCTGTGCTGTTACAATTTTGAAACATCATTTATATATTTAAAAATATTATTAAATTCCACTGTACTTGTACATGAAGATCCAGTGGTCACTCTTTAAAATGCTTCCTCCTGAAGGAATGGTTTCTGCATCCAAGGCAAGTGTCTCACATGTGCTGAGCAATAAAGGAGGTGGCCATGCATCTGTCATTGTGATTGGAGGAGCAGAGGAATCTCTGAATGCACATCCTGGAAGTCTGACCTTGAACATCCTCAAGAGGAAGGGCTTTATTAAAATGGCCCTGAAACATGGGTAGGTCTTCCATGAAGCATGCTTTGAATGCAGATTGATTCTTAAATATAGTTCATATTATATAAAATTAGACAATTTGAAAGAGTCTAAGTGTCTAAGAACATGCAGATATACAGGAGCCAGTCTGTCCACCTAGATCCAATCTGGGAGTTGAAAACTCCCTTTAACTTTCATCATTTGTTACAGCAGGTGTTATTAGCATATCTTGTTTTATTTAATTTGTTTCTTGCACTAGCAAAGAGGTAAGAATTATGAAACAATATTAGTAAATCTTGGCTGGTTTTGCTGAGTAGGGCAAACATTCTGCTTTCTGTTCTGTAAATTGAAGATACATTAAGGTAGAATTTTCTTATCATTTTAAACAAACAAATTGGATAGCCAGGCAGTTTCATTAAATCACTGAAAATTATGGTGTAGGAAGATTTGTTTTCCTTATTATTCTAAAGATTTTCTTTTGAAGATTGCCATTTGCAAAAGTAAATTTCTGGGAACTTTTGGTGAAAATCTCAAGAAAAACTAGATGACTTTTTACTATCAAGCAGCCATCAGTGTGTAATTAAGCAGAGATAGTATCAATATCTTTTGAGTGATTTACACAGTATGAGATATTTTGTTTGTTCTGGACTGGTCTAGATGGTTTGTATATTAGAAATATTGAAACCAATGATCTGTTCCAGCTACACTTTCTCAACAGCTCCCAGGATTATACATTGACACATGAAGCAATGAGAAAAAAATACTAGTCTTGAGAATTCTGTAGGAGCTTTTTAAGCTATTAACTGGAGAAAAGGTGGTCTCTGAGGAGCTCTCTGCTTTTACACAGAGTGCAAAAAACTAGAAACTGTTCTGTGCCAAAATTCCAAGGGTATTTCTTATACATATCACTAGGATTCTCATAAAGAATTTGTTTGCTAATAGAATGTAACGTTTTAGTCTAATTTGTTCCCAGAAAAAATTCTTGTGTATTTGAATTAGTAGTTTACTGCCTAAATGTGTCTTCACTCATTTTTTGCTCAACTGTTGATTAATTCAGTGAGATCCTCAACACTCACTAGCTTTTATTTGTTTTAACCATAAAGATTGGAAAAATATTTAGGTACTTTTTTTTTTCCTGAGTATGTTGATAATGTCTGGTCTGTCATATCACAAAGGTTGGTGGTGGTTATCTCTCATCTAAATTGGTTTGGATTGAGAAATCAGATACACCTGTGCTCTCATGACATTGATTTCAAAAGTATCTCCAACACCTAACAGCATGAGTGGGACACTTACAAAACACAGGAATGGCCCCTTTACCCCTTCACTTACTTCAATTCCAGTGATGGTTCTCATCTTTCTGAGAGGGTCATGGCTGTCTAGAGCCTTCCTCTGGGTGGCAGTGCCTACTGCCTGAGTGGCCAAGGGCTACAACTACATGGTCACTGTAACCAGCAGGCTCCAAGTCATTCCTACAAACAGCAGCACAAAAACCTACTTCTGTGTGAAGCATAGGAATTCTGACTTCTCACCTGTCCAGCAGGGCTGTGGAACAATGCAAATCTAACAGAGCTTGTGCTCAAAGATCCAGCATCCAGTAATTCTTCTGGTTTTGATGTCTTGTTTTTAACAATTGACAAAATGGGAAGAAAATTTCCAATTCAAGTGGACATGGAAGGGGAAAGGAGGCTTGTGGGATGCAGGTGGGAAGACCCATCTGCCACCAGTGCCTGCACACATTCCTGGTGCTCACCATCTGCAGCAGCAAATCCCAACAGAGGAAGGAAGGGGCAAAGCAGAGGGTTGTGCTCTCTGGCCCTGGCTCGTGTGCTGCCAGCACAGAGAAGCCATGTTCCTCAGCTAGGAGCTTGTCAAATGTGGCCTGAATATGTCAGCAAAAGTCCTCTGCATTCTGCAAAGGACATTTTGGTCCAAGGTAGTACATATACCTGCTATGAAGTGAAGAAATCCTAAAGGCACAAAACAAATGGATCAGATAACTTATCTTTAATTTCACAATCGTAAGTTACTTATTTCTCCGTCTCAGCCTCCTACATAGCATCTTGCAAAAGCCTTCACTAGATTAAAACAAATCCCACTGTGTCAGGGCACCACAGCTATTGCACCACAAGATGTTCCTGTTTGTCTTAGTGTTGTAGTAAAAAGTGGAGTGTTTACACAGCCACAGTAAGTACCAGGCTTTATGATATTTCTTTTACAGGTGGCAGGGCAATAAACCCTCTGGAGAAAGAAACTTTGAGCAGGCACTAGTCAGAATAATATGTGGGAATGTTAGTCTGTGTGAGTCCCTAGGCTAAAGAAGTTATTGAAGCAGTTGTTTTTTCTGTATAGGTGGATTTTGACTGTCCACAGTGCTTTCTAGCCAGCTCTGTTCTCTGTGCATCCTCCTCAAGCATTCACAGCTCTGCAGAAATTATTTCTGACAATGTTCTAGCAATACTGCTATTTTACAGTAAGGTTTTTCTCAAAGGTAGTGAGGACAGAATAGAGCTAAGATACAGAAACTAAAAAACAACTCTGAATCCTTCAGAGACTGCTTAGGATTACCCTGCTTTTTCTTCTCTAAACTCTGTAGAATAGTTAATTAAACTAACCATTAATCAAAAACCATACTGCAGCCAAGGTTTTAAATACAATGATGGGTTTACCTGCTGGAGACAGCTGCACTGACTCTATCCACTCAAGTAGTTTGTCCAGGAGCTAGTCAGTGCCTTTCTTCACAGGCCAGCTAATGAACTGAATGAAAATTCATTAGGCTGTGCAAGAGCCAAAGTGGGTTAATGTAATTTCTGTGGGTAAGATGTGACCTGTGGTAATAATGGATTAAGGCTACTGTTTTCAAAGAAGTCCAGAGGAAGCAGGGTTTCACTGGGAATTGGACAGCAGAGGAGGAATTTGGCATTGCACTCATGTCTGTGAGGGTGTCTGGTTTTTGTCATGGTTTTTGTGCTGAAATCAAGGGCATGCATTACTCTGATCAAAAGACAAGGGAAAGCCAAGATCTGGTTTTGATGCCACCCAGCTGGGAGCATTATAAGGTTAGCAATGAGGCTTCTTTGCTTGCCAAGGGAACAAATGTAGTGGAATGCGAGTGGACTTGCTGAAATAGTGGTGGATAAAGACATACTTATGATACATGCAATTACTCATTTTCATAATTCCAAACAGTCACAAATTGCAATAGGTACCAACCAACTAAATACTGCCAAAAGCAAGCTGCTAGCTGTGTGCCTATCATTTTATTTCTTTAATAAACACCAACCAGCCAAGGCATCCAAAAAGCTGCTGCATATGAGAAGAGTTGAATGCCTGTTGCTGATGAAATCCAAAGCTGCTGAAACTCTCTGTACTGGTTATTGTGAAACTGTTTCCATGCTGCTAATGTGAACTGCAGTGCAAGTGCAGGCTGACATAGAATTCTCAGTGTCCTCTTTGTTTTACAGGGCTCATCTGGTCCCCGTGTTTTCCTTTGGTGAAAATGAACTATTCAAGCAAGTTGCAAACCCCAAAGGTTCATGGCTCAGGAATGTACAGGAGAAGTTACAAAAGATAATGGGCTTTGCTTTACCACTATTTCATGCTAGAGGAGTATTCCAATACAGTTTTGGCTTAATACCTTACAGACAACCTATTAATACAGTTGGTAAGTTCCCTGCACCTTTTCTAGTGTGTTTGCAAATGTTTAGAAATTCTAAACATTAACATCTAAACATTAATGTGCTGCTAATACCTGTAAATTTATAAATCTGTTCTAACAGAATTGGTTACTGTGCATCTAAAACAAGTATGTGAAGTTTACTGTCCTTCCCAGTTAAAGGGGGCAGTTCTTTTCTCCCTTTCCCCTTTCTGTCCCAGCCCAAATCTTACTCTTCATTCTATCCTTAGCAATCCATAAAGAAATCCAAGAGTTGCCCAGTTTTTATGAGAGGGCTGCCACAGTTCTGCAGCTGTTGCTGTGGGTTCTGGATGCTGCAGTTGTTTTGTGAGAAGCCCAGAACCTTAATTTCTTAATTTGGATGTTCCAGCTGATGCACAGCCACCCCAGCAGGGCTCTGGAGCAGGGCCACAGGAGGGAGCTTGCATGGTTCTGCCCTGGTGCTCATCAGGACAGAGGGAGAGATGCAGGAGGAAAGGGAGAGGACACATTGTGGTGCCACAGCCCTTGGGCAGGCTGCCACTTAGATGGCTTTGCAGGTCTTTAGGGTGTTTCCTTCCCTCTTCGTTTTTTGCCTTGGAAAGATCCTGTCATGTTCAATTGTGAGTGTGCATGCCATGTCGACAGGCAGTTTGGGAGAGTGTTTTTCCCCAAAAGCTTTCATTACTGCTCATCTACTCTCACTGGAGTGTGAAAATGAACATATTTTTAATGGTTTTACTAGTGCTATTGACAACCACACCTTTACAAAGTAGGTGATGCTGGGTCTCATGCAAAGGGAATAGCTGTCTGTCTGTAAATTTTTTGATAAATCATTTTTAGACAGATTCTGACCTGAGTGAACTAAAGAAAATTGAGCTTTTCTGGTGTTCCACAAGGGACTTTGAAGGTGCTCTCTCCCTTTTTATGGGGTTCATTTGATTATAGTATGAAACAAATAAAAAATGTTTAAGACAAAAACATAGCTCTTTTTATGTTAAATTTCAAGCAGATCTCTGTTTTATCAGTTCATACAGTTGAATATTTTGAAAATATTAAATTTTTAAAGCCCACATTGTACACAGGCAGGCTAAAAGTGTCACTTATTTTAAAGCCAAAATGTTTTAGAATGAGATGTATTGGATGAGATCTATAATCTGCAATTTTTTTTTTATTTGGGCTCAAAAAAAAGGACTGTTCTGAAGCTTAAAATGTCTTATTCATTGAGGCATTTCTTCATCATGACAAAAGCACAGGGGTGCTACAAATTAGCAAGACCAGAGTGTTGCAACAGAACTTGTAAGATCTCACTAGGTCCTCTGCCTTTTGTGTCTCTTTCCCTATGCTTGAGAGCTATCACAGTGTCCCTGTGTCCTTGGAAGTGTGTGGAGTGTTCTTGGTGTGGCTCAACATGGCTTTGAAAGCATTGGCTCAGCTCCTGAGGGCTGCAGAGGCACAGTGAGCTCACCTGAGGTGATGAACTGTGGCCAGGTATGGCTGATTTCAGTCCTGGTTCAGAAGCCATGGATCCAAGAGCCATTCAGCTAAGCCAAGATTGTGAAGTTTGAGTGTTTTGGGCTTGATGAGTGAAGTACTTTTGTTTTTCCTTTATTATTTTTTTTAATTACTGCTTTTCAGAAGTAGAAACAACTCTATCAAATTAAGGAAGTTCCTTAAAGCTGCCCATAACATTAGAGAGATGAGTGTAGTTTTCAATTCCACAAGAAATCTTCACTCTTGGGAGCAGAGAATGTTGTAGAAGGTCTTGGGGGCTGTTGGCTGTTTCCAGTCCTGCCTCTGGAAATCCTGTATTGTATTTATATTGATTTCACACCCCTCTAAGGTATTGCTCAATGCAGGGCTGGGTTCCCACCCCAGCCATGTAAAGTCTGAGTTTCAGCACCACACAGGGCCTGAGAGCTGATGGCAGCTGGAGCTGCAGCAGGAAAATGCAGGCTCAGCTCTTTGTGGTTCTGGCTAGGCTTCCCTTTAGTCATCACCATCCAATCTGAAGTGGCAACGTGTGTTAAAAGGAATTTTCAGGTGCCTTTGGAAAAGTCTTGAGGGTGATTTTAGGTCTCTGTTTTTCTAGACTTCCTCTGTAGTCCCAGTCAGGTCTGTTAAGGTCTTGGTGCTTCTAATGCAAGAACAGCTGTCAAAATTTGGTGATTGAACAATACAGGAAAGATTGAGATCATGGGAAGCTTCTCTTAGCAATCCACTTTTTAGCCACAGCTTTTTGTAGAAGAGAAGGCTGCCCTCTGGAATTCCATGGAATCACCTCCCATGGAGCAGGTAGCAGGATTTGCGCAGTGCCTGGAGAACATTTTAGTTCCAGTGACATTTGTGGGCAATGGATGGTTCAGAGACACCTCAGAGGGTTTAGGGGATTTATGTGCTACCCCTCCCTAGGCTGAGGTCACCAACAATATTTCTAGTGCAGTGATATCCATTTTGAATAAATTGGAAGGTAAATATTTCCTTCAGTCCTGTTCATGTGACTGTGTGGTTGAGGGCATCACTGTCCTCTTAAGCATGTCCCTCACACTGAGTAGTTTTACGATTCAGATCAGAACAGAAGACAGTGAGAAAGTACATTTTTTTAAATACTGTGTTGAACTTGTAGGCAGCACATAACCTATAGGATTGTATCTTGAAGTGTAAACTGCTCCTTCAAGTTAGAGCTTATCACTCTTCTCATTTGCTCTTTTGCTGCCAAACTGAAATGTTGGGGGGAGGTTGAATTCATTTTACCTGAACTTGAGCAAAAGGAAGTAAAAAGCCAGACCCAGGACCCAGGCTTGTGAAAGGCAGGATCAGGCACCAAGAAAATGGTGCTGTGATTCTGCCATCTGGATGGGAGCTGTGGTGGAGCACTTAGAGAAGAGACAGCAATTCTGCTTAAAAAGAGATGTCAATTAAGATAATGCTGTTGTGTTTGATTTGCAGTGGGAAGCCCCATCCCTGTAAAACAGAACTTGAACCCCACCACTGAAGAGATTGATCAGCTACATGCATTGTATCTACAGAAACTAAAGAAATTATTTGAAGAACACAAAAGCAATTATGGCATCCCTGCACATAAATCTCTCATCTTCGAGTAGCAAATTACAATTTGTGATTCTGAATTTCATGCAAAGAAACAGTGTCTGCTGAAAGATGTCTTTCTTGCAACCCATATTTTGCAATCTATAATTATCCTTATGTAAGGAATACTTTTAAGAAGGGATTATTAGATGATTTATTGATTTTTATCGTATTCTTGGGCGATGGAGGGGGGAGGGATCATTGAGATGTAAGCCTCGAAGCCAGTGCTCTTTTGAGTTGTCATTTTAGGTTAATGTGTGCCAGGAATGTGAGTGAGAGACTCCACTCAGATGTTCTTACCACCATGGTACCTACCCACAGCTTGAGAACAGGAAATTGCCACAGCATGAGATCAGTAGCAGAAGTATAAATGCAAGAAGTCTTTGATTAGAGGTTGAGAGATTTACCAGCATTTATCAAATGTGACATCAGGTTGTTCTCTGAACATCAGAAACCCTGCTACTCTTCCACAGGAATGAAGATGTATATTTTCAGCAGATGGCTACTGTAAACCACTTACATGAGAATTCAAGAATAAATAGGAGCCTTCAGCCTGGAATAGGATATTGGCAAAAATGGTTTGTCCGAGCCATGGAGCAGAGCAAACCTTCTGTTTGGAGAACAGTGTGTTGAGATTTTTGTGTGCATGTGTGTGCTGGGTGGTGGGAAGCACTGAATGATGTGACTTTTCTGGACAATCTGTACTTTGGATCATAAGTTTGGAAGATGAAGCAGCTTTGGTAGTTTCAGCCTCAGAAGAGATGGCAGGCACAGGACAGGAGAAGTGAGGGAATAATGTGAACTCTTCATCCTGTGCAAATCAAAAATGATCCCATGTCAAGCAGTTGCACAAAAGGAAAGGGAGCCAAATTTGTTCAGTCAGTTCTGAAATTTCACCAAGGAAAGTGTACTTGATAATGCTTTTTTTCCCCACTGACAGATGTAGGGAAGTATGTGTTAAGCTGGTGCTGCAGGGTGACACAGCTGCAGCGCCAAGGCAGTGTGAGCATAGCTCTAGGGTACAGCAGGTTAAGAGGATGCACTGTATATAAAGCAGATGCCTGAATTTGAGAAAAGGTTTATCCTAAATGTGGATATCCACTTCAGAAAAGAAAAAATCTTAGCCAAACTATTTTTCAGGGAAAATGCCTAGGTCTTGGAGATTATTGTGTATGTATGGAAAGAATTGTAATATATTACTGAATTTTTATGACATAAATTCTTGCATTTGTACATGCTTTCTGTCATCCTACAGACTTTGCAGATCTGATGTTAGTGAAGATTGCTCTGCTTTAAGCAGTTTTGGTGCCTGAATATTATATCAGTTAGGTGCTCTGACAGGTCATGCACGGGCTTGTCAGGCAGCCTAGTCATCTTCAGTTGGCTCAGTTGAGCACTGACGTGCTCCAGGAATAGCAGCACTGGACACATCATGTATTTGATGGGCTGTAGGGTCTTAGAAGAAACACAGCTGGGGCTTTAAGAGCAAGGTAGAACTCTGGAAAGAAAATATCTCAGCAAGATGAAGGTGTTTAAAGACAAGAATGGAAATTACTTCTATGGAGTGAACTCCAACTGAACCAACGCCCCAAAGCCAAACAAGTATTTGCCAGACAGAGCAGGTTTATGTGCTTCAAAAACCCTCCAGCAACAAATTGTTTTCCTTAAGAGGGCTCTTCCTTCTAGTGCCTATTTGTCATCCAGATGTAAACAACACTAAGCCAACACTGAGTCGTGCTCTCATTTTCTCTACAGTGACACAATCATTCTGGGACCAGGGCTGGGATTTGCAGTGCCTGAAGAAGCCCCTCTTCCCTGACAGGCTGCTGTCAGTGTGCCCTCAATTCACCTCTACCTGAGCTTTCTTGGTGCTATGTGTGCTAGCCCTCCCTTCCCACGCCTTTGCTGATCACTGATGATCACTGTGATGTAGGCATCTTGCTTCCTCACTTTCTGCCCACCTTTCCCTGGGTTGAGATCTCTGGTCTCTATGCATGGAAAATACTGAGTGGTGGCTCATCATTCAGCAAAAATGGGGTTTAGGAGCAGGGTTTGAGAAGAGGAAGCACTGTGGGTATGCATGTTTGACACCAGTTAAGGTCAGGACTGTTTCAGCTCTGGAAAGGGCATGTGTCTGGGGAGGTCAGACATGGCAGGTTTGTTACCTGGGAAGAGGTCTCAGGCTCCTGAGGATTGTACAAAGTGGTGATCCTTGAGCAGTTGCTTTTTCTTAACCAGCTGTGTGAAATTTCCTTTGGATTTGACTCTTTATTGCCTGCCCTGATGAGTAGTGATGATTATTCATGAAAGAAGAATTTGGAATCTATGTCAGACTGTTCTCTCCTAGATCATCTGCTCTAATGAGATATTTCCTCTCATTCTCAGTCTGTTCTTTTTCCATTACCTTAATGATACAGAAGATCAGGCTGTAAATTTAAAAATATTAGCATGAGGTTGAGGATGGAAAGTAACAATTTTTTTTTTTTTGTTGATTAAATTAATCAAAACTTCTAGGGAATATATGGATACTGATTTTGGGACAATAGCTGGTCCAAAGGGTACCCTATAAACAGGCTTTCCTCTAAATTCCATGAGAAAATTGTCTGTGGGCTCTTTGTACCGTCTATAACTGGCTCAGGTAGGACAAGCAAGGATTGTGTTGCTATGGCTACTGATGTTGTCATTGCTTTGTAACAGTGGAGATGGTAAAAAACCCAAAAACTAAAAAATCCAACAAAAATTAACAAACCAACATTCTCCAAACAACTCAAATAGTCATTGTTGCTCAGTTACCACTGCATGTTATGATACTCCTTCCAAACTACCTTTTATTAACCAATTGTCTAGTGTACCCAGGACTATTTTAAAATAGAACTTCTGTCTCTAAACATGATAGACATGGTGTCATCTAAAATATTTAGCTCTGTGTTAGTGTGTGGATCTGTAAAGCAGCCCTGCAATCCTGAGCCTAAAGGCCAGAGCCCTGGCAGCCACAGACCCGTTTTGGCTACCACAGGCACCAATCCCAGCACTGCTGCTGGCACAAGGAGCCTGCCCAAGTTTGTTGGAGCAAGAGTCTCCAGTGGCAGTTCATGCTGGACAAAGCAAGAGCAAGGAGCTGGCAGGAATGGTGACACACCCTCCCCCAGCTGCAACTGGAAGAACTGGGCAGCAATCACATTCCTGGGGGGATGCCACACTGCCTGGGGCCTGCTTCCTGTTTCTCCTTGTGCCTTTTAATGCCACAGGTAATTCCAGGGAAGGCAGCCATCCATCAGCAGGAGCAGCCCTGCCTCTGAGCCATGCCAACACTGCCTCCCTGACACGCTCAGGATGAAGTTCCTGCCTGTTCCCTCTGTGAGTGAACACCTCTGTGCCCAAATCCATTGACAGAAAGTCAATCCTCGAGTATTTTTACTTTGTGAACTACACAGCATAGTTTACACTTTGTAACTTTTTATGGTACCTGTAAAATATGAATGTCAGTTCTTTCAATGACAGCTGTGGCAAGGAGGTGTGAGATAATAAAGGTTTGTACCAAAGTGGGCTTGTGCTGACTGGAACTCAGGTACTGGAATTCACTGTTGTTGGGTGAGGGTCCTGGCTGAACTCAAGGGGTCACATTAGCCTGGCTGTGCTCATATCACAGTGAGAAATCTGGATGGATTACTTGCTGCAGTCTCCTGAGGAGAACCTGAAGCCAGGTTCCTGATGGGGTTCCAAAGGGTCTGAGGAAGAAGTGAGCTACAGCAGGGAAGGGCTGGACTGCAGCAGCCCTCAATCACTGCCAAGGGGGCACAGCAGGGATGCTGGAGCGTGGGAGGGTGGGCAATCTTCTGAGGAACTGGTGAAATAACAGCTTTTGGAGTTTAATTAGACTTCAGTTTGAAGAAACGTTTGAATTTTAAGTGAAAGTTGCATGAAGGAGTCCAAAGCTTAGTAACAGTGCCCCGGAGAGAACAAACCCTGCAGAGGCTGTGCTTCACTCTAGGAACTAGGGAGCTAAACAGCTGCCTGGAGTAAAAAATGAGTGACGTTTGTCTGTTGGGAAGAGGAAAACCACCCACCTGACAACAGTGATGGATTTAATGGGATTTATTTGTTTGTTTGTTTTTTTAAAGTATGGCGGCTTAATGCAGCACTAACAGCTGTAGTTACAAGTATCAATTCCAAAGACTGGCGAAGGCTAATTGTATTTTGTTACTAGCTTAATACTTTTTTTATGGAATGATGCCACCTTGCATCTCAGAAGAATATAAAGAGGAAAAACGGGTTAAAAGTGGCCTTGGATTGTTTTGAAGTAGCCCCATTATGTATGTACACATGTGTAAATTGGAGATGCGTCATGGTTCATCAATGGATCAACATTACGTCCTGGTTTTGCTGAAATACAAAAAAAGAAGCAAGTTATACCTGTAAAGCAAGAAATGGAGAAAAACAAGGAATGGAGAGGAACTGGACATTCATGCTTCCCAAGGTGCTGCAGCAACACTTATCCTCATCACCATTGCCTGTGATGGGTAGGTGATGTGACCTCCTCAGCCAGGTCGTGGATTCTGAAGGCAGTTGGGTGCTGTGAGGGATGTAGATGGTGTTTCAGCTGAGGTTTCTTAAGGTTGGTATCAATTCCATGTCAGCTGAACTGCTCCAGCAGTGCCTACAGTGCACATCCCAGAACTCCTTTGTATCTTCCCAGTTTAACAGACAGAATAGAGATGCAGAAAAGGATGAGGAGAGGGAAAAAAAAGAGGAAATAGATTTGCTTAATGTAGTCATATCCTGAGAAATATATCCATTAAAAAAATAACTAAGAACCATAAGTGAGAAACCATATCCTTTATGATTGTTTTTCATACCCTAACGTTAAATTTCACAAACAGCACAAGCTTGGGAAAAGCCATTTCCAGCGCAAAGAGGAAGAGACTCCCTTAAAGCATTCTGGGATCAAGAAATACTTCTTGCCCAATTTGGTGGATATCTAGCCTGGATCCTTTTCCACCTTGGGCAGTAGTTACAAACTAAGACTGTTGGCCAGCTGGCAACTGCTTGCCCAATTTATTTTCAGTTCAATTTCCCACTGGCACAAATGGAGCCCCATTGCTTTTGGAATGGCTATGATGAAATGTAATGAACAGTCCAAGACCCTGTCACATTGGCTGTGAGCTTTTCTGGGCTAACATGAATCAACAGTGGGTTCACCTTTCCCTTCTGCAGTCAGCAAGCAGTATTTAATCCTATGGAGAAGGTGTGTTACCTGGAAATCTGGCATTCTCCCTGTTTACAGAACAGAGTGTCCTCCAGAGAGGTAAACGAGAGTGTTTCCCAACGGAAATTGTTTAGGACTGAGTCTTACACATAATGATATGGATATGTATGTGCTTGAAAAGGCACTCAGGTCCACGTTACAACAGAAGCCAGGTAACTGATTTTTTGCTAAATTTATGTTATTTCTCATTTCAGTGCTACTTCTGGTAAGTGACACAGCGCCGGATTTTAAAGTTTAAAAATATAGGGGACGCTGGGCTGCGCGGGGTGGGTGGAGCTTGCGCGGGGCGGGATGGAGCTGTGCGGGGCGGGATGGACGGAGCTGTGCGGGGCAGGGCGGAGCTGTGCGGGGCAGGGCGGAGCTG
>VZTT01059734.1:103824-122089 GCA_013400855.1 Buphagus erythrorhynchus | reverse complement strand
CGGAGCTGCGCGGGGCGGGCGCAGGGAGCACGGTGGCCGCCAGGTGGAGCCGCAGTCCCGCGGAGGGGAGGGCTGGGCCGCCCTCAGCCGTGTGGGGCTCGGGGCCGGGCCTGGGGCTCAGGGCTCGGGGCCGGGATGGGGGGCGGCCAGTCCTGGGCTCCGGGGGACAGGAGAGCGGGCGGTGCTCTGGAACTCTTGTCCCTGGGTTCAGGATTTAGGCACGTGCTCGCTGACGCTAACGCGGAGGGACGAAGCCGTGCCCTCCGGTGCGTCCCTGTTTCCTCGAGCAGGAAGGGGAGGCGGGCGGGATGAGAACGGACAGCGGAGGAAATGAACGAGTCCATCATCATCATCCTCCTCCTCCTCCTGCTCCTGCTGCCCCGCGGGGCTGTGCGCTGGTGTCACTCCGGCTCTGTGTGTGGAGCCGATCGCGGGCTCTGCTCCCGGCCTCGCCTGTTCCTGTTCTGTGCTGAGGAAACCATTGCTGCTCCAATGCCTCTTTTCCTTCTGATTCACTGTCTCACCTGAAAAAAATTCTGTCTACGTATGACTGTGCAACCTGACATTTTAATTCCTGAGGCTGGGAGGAGGAAGGAAAGCACAGAACAAGTAACACGACTGTGGCTGCTCTGGAAGCTGTTGAAATATGTAACTGCTTTTTGATCTTCAACAGAAAGAAAAAAAATATCTGTGAAAGAAATGTTTAATCTTTTAATCTCTCATCTCTTTTGCTTGAGAAATCTAATTTTCAGAATACAAATGACTTAGATTTCTAATGTAAGCAAAGGATTAACGTGATTTAGATTTGATTATACTCTTTTAAAAACAATGATTAAATTTTACTGCATCTGTAAGTCATGTGGAATAAAAAGGGCTATAAAGGAAGTGTAGTGTCCCTTGCCCAGACTCTCAGCCAGTGGCAGACCACCTTATCACATATTCTGTAATTATAACTTCCATCAGTCCAAGTTTTATCAGCTATGAGCCAGAAAGAGAAAAGTCTATAATTTGACCATAAAACCTGCTGAGGTGGAAAATATTTGCTTAACTGTCATATAATGTGTGGGTTGAGAAAATGGATGTAGCTGGGTTACCAATGGTGTCATGTGAAATGCTGTACTCCTGGCTATGTGTTACAAATCAAGACAACCCATATTATTTCACTCTTTAGAACAGGAGAAGCTGAAATACAACATGCCATTAATTTTTGGAATGAGCCATCTGAACACAGTGTATTTGCACTCTTTCAGGGAATAAGCAGGCCCTATGTAAACACACCTTGCTGCCAAAGGGCATTTCACCTGAGAAATGACTGTAAATTATTCCTGTTAGATTGGACTCTAGTTGAGAGAAGTGCAAGTTCACAGGAAGGCCTCCCTCTAACTTTCCATCTTCTCCTGCCTGGAGGGTCAATAGGCCTTTCAAACTGGATGGTCTTCTGTGACCTCTTGGTGTTCATTCTGAAAGAAACAAGTATTAGGACTTTTTGTTTCATATGTAAGTAGAGTCTGGTGGCTTGAGTTCACCATGGCTCATGTCTTGATGTAAGGATGTCTTTTGTGCATCTGTCCTCTGGAACTTAAAATTTTTCATCACAAGGTGCAGAAGTGGGGCACGGGGTCAGAGCTGACAATTTCCTCTTGAAAGGGTGATACCCTTTCTAAACTTTTAATATTCAGCTTTTGTGCCCAACTCCTCCATCCTGACAGCAGCTGGGGAGCAGCACAAGAGGTTTGTGTTCCCAGCACTGGTCAGCATCTCCTCACCCTTGAGGAGAGTGGTTTCCCTGGGGAAGGGCCAACCCTGTTACATCAACTGCTCTTCCAACAGTAGCTGACAGCACTAATCTGCATTACGTGGCATTAATCAGGCACAGTAATTAACTTGCATAAGAGCTTTAGCAACTTTCGGCCTTTGAATTGCAGCCTGTCCTGTATATGTGGTGTAGGCCCTCCATAGGCTGGGCACAGCATGGGGGAAGTTGGGGAGAAGCAAAGAAAGATGAAATTTCAGCTGGAGACACTGAGCAGGAGAGAGGAAGCACACAGGGTCACAATGAAAAAGCTGTCGTCATTTTTCAGGAGTTAAGGTGTGCTGAAAATCAGACAGGTGTTGAAAAGGCAGGATGGGCACTGATATCCACAGCTCTCACTGAATCCAAACAACTATGGAAGAAATGTCTCTATAGCTAGTCTTATGTTCTGTTATTCCTATGTGAGAAGTGAAGCTGTACCTAGGAATTTATTCCTCCAGTTTTATAGTTTTTACTCATCAGGAATCATACCTTTAACTAACTCTTACTGCTGTGCTTCTGAGATTCAGTTCAAATGTGCAACCCTAAGCTGAACCAAAATGTAGATATGTCCATAATCTCCACTGTCCTTGAGTGCTGGATTCTGGTCAGTGACCAAATGTCTGTAGATTTTAAGGCATATATCCCAAGAAGCCACTATAGAAATAAATCCAAAGCAATTTGTCTTTTCTCTTCACTCTTAAATATATCTGATACAGCCAATTCAGATCTGCTTTGAATCAGGGAAGGCTGAAATTGCCTGTAGCAATTTCTCTTTATTTGAAAACATATGGTACCAGGGGAAAGGTCTCAAAGTAAGCAGGAAAGCTTGAAGCATCACTTTCCCACTATACTATGTTATCCTGGGTCTCATGTGTGAAGCTTGTTTTACTTTTGCATGAGACAAGAGTGAGGAGTCACCAGCAGGTCAGCTGAAATTTCTACACCCTGAGAAAAAAGGGTTGATCCTGTCTGACTCGAAGACCATGTGGGTTTCTTGTTTGACCTGCAGACTCAGGGTCCTCCTGCAAACCTCACAGCAATGTTCTCAAGACCTTTTTGCCTTTCTGGGTGTGTTGTCTCCAGACATTTCAGAGCAAAGCACTGCAAGTTTTCTCACCACCCAGACAGTCCCATAGCAGTGCAGATGCCTTAGGAACTATTGAGAAATGTGCACTGCTGAAGTAAACAGAACCCTTAGGTATGATGGACCTCAGAGCGGGGTCACAAACCCTGTGGCATGAAACACATCAGAGAGGCATTCAGTCTTCAAAACCTGTAGTGACCTTGTGAGAAGTGGCTGCCAATGAATAATCATCTCAAGAGGATTCTGCTTACAGGTGCTGATGGTGCAACAATTTGTGTGAAGCATGTGAAATCAAGCACAAAAGGGAGAATTGTCCTCAATCCTTTTAACCAGCTAACAGTAGGTCTGGCCCAGTAGTCTAAACATGATCCAGAAGTCAGGACAGTGGGCTGGCAAACACGGAACAGGTTGACAAAGGACTCAGCATTTTTCAGAGTTCATCAACTGATTGCCTTGGGATCGGGAATGGGCCCTCATCCTATGTGCCTGGGTTAAATTCTGTGGCACAGCATGACCTTTGCTTCCCAGATATCCACTGCTGCAAAGTGCTGGAAGTTTATAGCCAGATCCCAAATCCTGCTGGCACTTACTTGCAGGAAGGGCTGTGTCACAGCTATTTCCCCCTTGGCACCTGGAACCCCACTTCTGACAACCAATCTGTACAAACACTGCTGTAAAAACTAGAAGAGAATAAGGCATTTCAGTGGCTGAATTTGCTTGTCTCTCAAAATCCAGGGCTGAAACCCTAACCCTCACTGCAGGATGAGCAGCCCTACCTGGAGTATCTTGAGAAGCTCATTCCCCTCTGAAGAAAACCACTCATGGGTGTGAAATGCTCTGATTTTTATCTCAGTCTGAGCATGCTCTCAGTGGAGGTAAAACTAGTAAGTGATACTGTCATCAACTTGGATCTTCTTTTTTGAGCACTGAAATTTACTTTCATAGAAGAGAGAGTTCCTAGATTCCTCTTTTAGACAATGATTTTTGTTTTAAAAACTGGTATAAACTCCATGTATGCTCTTTTCTATAAGAGATGGAAAAATTAATAGACACATTATTTTTATTAGTAAAATTAAAAAGTACAAGAAAATGATCCCCACTTAAAAGAACAAAACCAAAAGTATGAAGGTAATAACATAAAATTACTTTGAAGTTCAACTAATTGTTTTAGAACTGGAATACAAAACCCCATGTCTTGTTTCTACAAGAATCTCTTCACCTGATTTTGTTTGATGATAGCCTGGCACTCTGAACCTTTGGGAAAAACCTAACTGGTTTGGATACCTGCATGGAAATTACCAGTTCTAAAACTGTTTATTACACTATTTGTCTTATGGTGGCAGCTGAATAATAATGATATGGCATTGTTACAAATTTTGCTAATATATCTGACATATCCTTTTCAGTATTGGAAGGGTATTCTTGTAATATTGCTCTACTGTATTGCTGTTTACTGTCTAGGATTTCACAGTGCAGGATGGTAAGAGCTAGAAAATATAGAGAAGAGCATGAAATTGATTCTTTCCCTGTGAAATTGCAAATCTCACGCCGTTACAGTTTTTACACAGTTTCATCAGAAACATCTGATATTGCTTCCAATGAAGATTCATATTGCAGGACCCCTGTGACCCTTTCTGATTTAAATACAACTTCTTTGCTTAAGGCAGAGTGGTATTTGTGAGAGGGCATCCTTTTAGCTGCGTGCTGGGATTGAAGGTGCTCCTCAAAGGCTGTGTTGGGTGCGATGTTTTCTGCTTCATTCACAGTTCCTGTTCAGCTCGCTGCCACTCCTGCCCTGTGGTGGCTGAGAGGGCAGGCACAGCCCCCCAGCCTGGGCTGCCTGACAAGGGCTCTGGGTTGCCCTTGGCATGGTGGTGTCCCACCGGAGTCCCCTGCAGGTCCCAGTCAGTGGGTGGCATGGGAGCGGGGCTGAGCCAGGCACTGACATCCCTGGAAAGTGGTCTCCGTGGACTCTGGACACTGACTGGCTTTACTTAATCTGGGGAAGGCAAAACCAGCTGTCACTGGGCAGTGCAGAGGGACAGCTGTGCTTTTAATCACTAGCATTAAAAATATATGAAAATTAATTGGAGTGCAGTGTACAACTGTCCCCAGCCGTGGTTCCTGGGCTCCACTGTGGCCACCTGCTGGCTTGTCCCCTCTCCAGCCGTGGCTGCAAAGGAGGATTTGATTCCTTCTCTGTTTTAAGCTATACCCTTGATTGCACATGAAAACTGCACCCTTGGCCACTGTCCAGAGTTGTAACCTTGTTGCCAGAATTTATTAAGAAATCCAGAGCCGGCCCTTTGTATCACTTAATCTTTTCTCTGATCATGAACATTACAGAGGTGCCTTTGTAATGCACCAGCACTGTTTGATGTAATGCCAGTGCTGCTATGGGCTTTCATTATTACTTGGGATAACCTTCAATTAATTTTTCAACAGCAAAAATAGCTTTCTATTATATGTTCACTGGCAATATATTTGAAATTATCAGGTATTGAAATAAACAATATTGTCAAAAAAACAGTGTGATCTTAGGTAAAACATGATTTCTCTACAGCACAGTCAGCCAAATATCCTATTTTAATAATTTATGAGCATTTGAAATACAAAGAATTAGAAAATAATTCCTGGATCCTGTTAATGTTTGAAAATGGATGTATAGCCACCCTAATTTTGGATTACAGGATTACAGCAGAGGAGCTACAATGGATGGGAGATACAAAAATCTCATTAATTAATGAGTAAATAAGTAGTTCTACACGCGTGTGTATATATGTAATAAAATGACAGTACTTTCTGTAGCTGATTTCCACTCCTAATAGCTCTTAGAAATTTTGAATGATGCCTTTAATATCTCTTAATTCTCTCATGAAGCACTTAAGTCTAACTTACTGGAGTATAAAGCAATCTGAGGGCTGTGATTGCTCTACAATAGCTCATATCAAATTAATACTGAAGGCAAGGCTTTCCTTTTTAAGTGTGCATTAGTTCCATCAGCACTCTCATCATCAGTCCAGGCTTGTTCCATATTTTTAAATGAACTGTATATCTAGATTCTCAAAACTATTGCACTTAGTACAGCAATATTGATGACATTAAATTGAACATTTAAAAATGTATATATACACAAAATTCACCTGGATTTCTGTTCTGCTCAGATACTTCAAACATTTCCTGATTTATCAGTAATTTCAAACAAATCTTTGCAACAGAAGAAATAGGCACAAAGAACTGGAAAGGGGTCTCACAGAGGTTTTCTGATTTTAATTTTGAAGAATACCTACCTGGAATCTGACTTCACAGCTGAAACCCATGTGTAGTTAGGTGACCCAATGCCATGGTTTCAGCTGCTTTCCAATTACTCCCCTCCACTAAAAGCAAGTGAATGAGGACTGAATGAATGAATTCAGTGTGACTGATTTGTGGCTTTAATTACATGGGGTGTAAGGTAATGACAGACTTGGCCAGTGACAGCAGGTTGCTGGTATTCTCACTGCTCACTTGTTGCTCATGCCTCTCCCCCAGGGAGGAAACTGCATTTTGTTTATTCCCTGAGCTGAATCATTCCAGAAATCTGGCTGGGAAGGCAGCCATAGCCAGAGGAGCTGAGAGGGCTGAGCAGAGCTGAGCAGAGCCCAGGGCACAGCAGCTCAGTGGGGTCTCTCAGGATCCCTGCACGCTGCAGGAGAAGCTTGGTGGAGCTGCAGCCTCAGATGTGGGCCAGGAATGCTGCAAGGAAGCTGAGGAGCAACGACATGGATTTCAGCAAGACATGAGAGCCACCCCTGGATCTGCACCCACTTCAGCTCCAGAGGTATTTGGATATAGAGAGAAGTCTTCATCCAACAGATGTTAACAGAGGTGCTCTGACTTGTAGGGGAAGGGGGTTTACTCATGCTGGTTTTAATGCAGCAGTGGGAAAAGGAGTGCCTAGCTTCAGTCTGGAGCTGGCCACCACTGCCCAGCTGTATGTCTAATGCCTGTCAGGGGCCCTGGCTGATGCTTAGCCCTACAGCCCAGAAAGAGGTTTCCTGATCTAGGTCTGGAAACCTATAAAGGTGTTGGGATTTGGTTGTTAGTAAATACAGTATGTCTTTTTGTTTTGGTATGTAAATATTTGTATTTAATGGGCAATAATATTGTATAGGGACCTAGCAATGAATTTTAAAAAGACAATCTCATAAAACAGTTTCGCAGAAAAAAAACCCCATAGATGTGTTAAGAGCATTTTTGGTTTTTTTCCTTATTGCAAGCATCTTCATGTTTCTAAGACCTTGTCTGCAATGGGCTTTTAGTCTCTGCTTGCATTATAGCAGTGGTGCAGATTACTGGTGCAGATGTGCTGCCACTAAGTACACAATGGCTGGAGCAGCAAATACCCCCTGAAGATGCAGAGTATGGAGGGAAGGAGGGAAAGGAGCGTGCATAGGGCAGGCTATGAAGTGTAGAGTCCAGTGGTAGTTTCTGGTGGTGTGTTGGTTTAATTTTGCTCAGGAAATGAGTAAGAGAGAAGGCAAACAACCACCTCCAGAAAGCATGGTGGTGCCAGGCAGGTGGTACAAGAAATGGTGCAGAGTCACCTGCCCTCCCACAGGCAGGGATGTCAGGCACTGGCATGCAGGGAAGTGTCTGAAATGAGGCTGCTGTGCCTTTGCTGAAGCAAACAGGCACACAGGGCATGCCAGCCTCCCAGGTATTTACCCACATACCTCTGGCCAGGCTGTGAATTCTTCAGTTCAGCAGCAGCCAACACCCACTGAAGCCAAGAGCAGTCTGGCTCAAGTGAGAGGGATGCGATTTTGCTTTTCAGTTACCAAGTATTGCATCTAATTGAACCTGCAGGGGAGAAAGGCTGATCTTAAGCTGATAATTCCTTGTTTAGATGTGACTTAAAATAACTGGCTTTGGGGAGCAGCAGTGCCTCCACTGATCCCAGTGAGAATTGTCATTCTGCCAACACTGGCTGCAGGTCCCAGAATTACCACTGCCAATGACATCAAAGGCCCACTGTCCCGTGTTCCTCATCACCCACTGAAGGACTGACTGAAAATCAGGAGCAAGAGCTGCTCAGGGCTACCAAGGCCTGAAGAAGCTGGCTCAGTTTTAATTCCCCTCCTTGTCTCATTTGAGCAGAAGTTGTCAGCCATCTCCTGGCCAGGCTAAGGGGCCTGGAATGCAGCTGGTGAGAGGTGATCACCAAACCTGTCATGTAGAAAGGCTGCTACCACAAGCAGTGCTGACAAAACAGGATACACGTGCATGGACTTCTCATTTTTAATATATATCTGGCTTTCTGTGAATAACTTGTCTGTTCAGGACATCCATAACTAGCTGGTACTGCCACATTTTTAAATTTTAGTTCATGATAGAAAAAGAAAAGCACGTAGGGGGAGGTGTCACTAAAAGCAAGTGATGAATCCTGGCACTGTCAGCATTTTGGATGATGTGAAGACATGTCCATGCACTCAAGAGCCAGTGATCTGTATCCTTGTTACTCATTATCACGTATCTAACCATAACTATGTTTTCTGTTACATGGCAGCAGAAGTATGCATGTTGTTTTTCAAGTATGGAAAGGCTTTTCCTTGTGGCTGGAGTCCCACATGCTAATTTGCCAGCTGTGAGACTTTGATCCTAGTCTAGCACAACTGCTGTGGGATCAAGGGCTGTGTTCCATTTAGCACAACAAGCACTGGGGATGATGGAGAGCAGGAGTTACAGCAGCTGAGTTGAGTGATGTTGTGACTTACATGCTGGCAACAGCCTGCTCCAGAAAAAGTTGTACTTGATGTCTACAGCTCTTGCAGAAAGGGAAAAATCAGAACTTTTGGGGGATCCAAACATTTAATTCAACAGGAGGATTACCTGTGTTATGGCCTGCCCTTCCCCAGTGCCAGTTTTGTTGAGCTCTTGCTGAAATACAATATCTTCTTGAAATACTAGTGGCAGTTCTCCTGTCTGCATTTCCAGCTGGCCACAGCTGGGCTGCCCTGCAGCTGGCACCTCAAACATGACTTTTTTGGGACTTAGGTTAGCCAATCCCCTATATATAGCCATAGCATATATATTTTTCCTAAACCAAGAACTGGGTTCTGTAGGCAGTAAGTGTCTCTTGAAAGCCCCACTGCAAGCCCCACTCAATCTAAAAAAAAAATCTTTACTTACACTACATAAAAATTTTAAATATGTTAATAGCAAATCTAAGATTCATCCTTATGGATTTGAAGACTGTAATGATTTCAGACTTTGTTTATAGAAACACCAATGTCTTATTTGCTGGGATTTTTTTAGGTGGAGATATTTTTTTTTTTTTTTTGTACTTGTCTCTGGCAAATGAAACATAGGCAAACTGTGGGTTTCCCCAAGACTGACTGTGAGGTCTAGAAGAGCTTTGGGAGTGGTGTTTTCAGGAGGTTGGGAGATAATTTGATTCCTTAGAATTGAGACTGGCTGTTTAGTATTCCTCTAGGCAAAAGACATTATTAAGTATAATATCAAACTATTAAATAAGGGTGATGGGGTGTGGATCTGTTCCACACTGCATGATTGTGTTTGCAGAATAGTACCAATGAATTTCTAAGATCAAACTGCAAACTGTTTTTTTTCTCAGTAAAAAATAACTGCTCCTTTCATGGTGTAATGACTGTGATGTTGATTCTTACCTTTAGTGCTGGGTACTGAGGAGGGGATGGATGGAATAATAAAGAAGTGTAAAAGGCTTCATGAATTAGCATTGCAAGCTGTTAAATATGGAAATAAAGATGGAATAGTTAAAAATCTTTTTTTCCAGGAGTTTCACATAGTCAGAGGAAACTTAACATTGCTATGAAATCTGATATCCCTTGCACAAGTCAAATAAGGATGTAGTAAGGAGAATTGAAAGCATTTTAAAGCATTTCTTAATAAATACTAGTTCTTAATGGTTTGTACCATGTTTTGTTTCCCTCAGATAGAACAAAGCAAATAACACCTAATAACAGTTCTTCTGGCTGATCCTGTCCTGAAGGTATCCAGATTGCACAGATTGATTTGTTATTCCACAATATACTTTCAGCAGCAACATTCATTATTCACCACTACCTTTATATCACAGTAATTACAGTGTCAGATGAGTAGTCTACTTGTCTACTGCAGACTTAATATCTTGAAAAATCATGCTCTAATATATTCTAAGAATGCTGGGCAATAAACCAGTCCTATAGTTTGCAGACTTTTCTAACACGTTCACATGCTACAAAACTATTGCTTTATTCTTTAAACCTAAGAGATTAAATAGAACTTTAGGTGTATAATGACTCATTATTTATCAGGCCTGAGATTTTACATCCATATATCTTTGCAAGTAATTAACAAGACTTTTATCTAGGTCCCCAGAAAAGATCATTAATTTCTGCTTGTTTACATAAGAAGCAATTATTGCCAAACCCTCCCCTGGTGAACAGCAATACCTTATTTCAAGCAAAAACAATGCTGTTGCTGTGTTAACATCCTATTCTGGAAGAGAAGGGAGCTGACTCAGTGCATGCAGTCGAGCCCTCAGAGCTGTCTTCCAGGAGCAAAACAGGTTATGTGAGATTATGACCTTGGTGAGCTGTGCTAATGACTGTGACTTAGAATTCCAGGCTTTTGTCTCAAGTAGAGAATTAGATGAGACAAAATGCCTTTAAAACAACCCAAATTGCACTAAGCAAAGTGCAGATACTATTTTAAAAATGTGCAGTGAGTAATTGGGTGATCTCCAGCTAAAGTATGCTCAGTTTTTCCTAAGCTGGTATGTGTGGGAACTCACTGCACTAAACCCACAGAATGTGTGTTTGCAGGGGGTCCCTTGAAGACCTGTGCTGCAGTGGTGCTGGCTGACAGCACAGGAGCACAGTGCTCCCAGTCCACACTCACTACACAGCATACTGCCCAGTAACTTAACTGGCTGGCAAAGACCAGCCCCAAGTGCATTTTGTGAGTGATTTGAAGTGTGTGAGGATAAATTCATGTTCATTGTCTTCCTGCCAAAGGTAACAGCTATTTAGATTTGGATTAGAACTTCTTGGTATGGGCTGTCTCCAGAAAGCTCCAGCATCAGTATTCAGGAGCAAATGCTGCTTGTGCTCAAGCTGGACCACCATTCAGAATAAAAGACTTCTTTGATTTGTAGTGTCCTGTGAATGTAGCAGGGTTTTGGTCTCCTATGTGAAACATTTAGGAGATATCCCTTAAAAAACATCCACAGCACATACAAAGCATTTGTTGTTTCCAATTTTTACACATTTGCATATATTCTACTTTCATTTCTTGGAAATGTTCATGTCTTTGAAATATCAGAGTAGTGAAGAGGTACAGGATGCAGTGTCTTGAGGAACACACATATGTTCCATTAGCTGAGAAGTGAACATTTTGCAGCCAGGCAGGTCATGGTCTGTGTGTTGTTAGTGGTTGTAGTCTTCCTCATGCATAAACTGTCACCCTTAATCTTTCTAATCCTTAGACCTTTCCTGTGTCAGGTGAGGATGAATGTTCCATGTGCTCCCAGCTATCACTGGCCTAGTTTCCCTAAACCCAGACCACCCTATATCTGAACTCAGTGTTGTATCACTTTAATCAGCAAAGAGATCACACTGTCTTCACTTACTTATGCCTTCATAGATTTACTTCAGAATAATGCCAAGGTGCAGGAGGATTATAAAATCATACTTTCATTATTGCACCTTTAGCTCTGAAATCCTGAATGAGACCTTACTCTTAAATCCTCCTGCCTTTATCCTAGGCATATTGTCTTTTTATTTTCTGTGTATTTTCTGATTATGTTTGTTATGCAAGTTCTCAGTTCTATATGTTTTTAATGGTTTCTAATATGTTTTTGATATGTTTTCATGGTATAGAAAGGAATGTTAGTATATGTAAGTATATTAGTATTTAATTTGGAATTTTTTAAAATCAGTGATCTCTTTCTCTAGTATTGCAGTGGGATATCCTTAAAATATACTGGATTTTGCAAGTACTATTATTGAATTACTGAATTTGGCAATTACTTTATATAACATACAATTATTTTCTTAGGCATAAAAAAACCTATCTGCTAGGGAAGTTCTGTTTCATAGTCTGTTGTTTCTGATATCAGATTTTGAATCACTAAGGAATTGTTATGAAGCAAAGGAGTATGTCCATCAGCCAAAACTTAAATGAGACTCATTTTATCATTAATGAGGAGTATGAGAGATTTGGAGAGTGAGGGTTCCCTTAAGCAGGAGGTTGTTTGGACTGTCTGGTGCAATCAGTAAGGAGCACTGTAAATGTAAAATTGAGCAGATCTGACATTCAGCTCAGCATTTCCCAGAGGAACCCATGGATGTGTAAGCCCCTGAATAATCTTGGTTTTATACATGTACAAATGTCATAAGTGAGGCTTTAAGGAAATAGTTCACTTTTTTCTCCACTCTGCTTGGCACTTTGGAGACACTCCACTCCTGTGTAGCTGCAGGGTCTGCAAACTGCTCTGCATAAGTGTGATGGGCAAATGGCACTAAATAGAACAAGCCCAAAGCATTGCCTTGCAGGGGCCAAGCAGGAGACAGCCTGGCACTGATCAGCTCAGCCTGCCAAATCAGACACCCCCGCTACAGCCCTGATGTTTTGAAGAATTCCCTAGTTAAGCTTACTGAAACCGGGATGTCTTTGGCTTCCTTTCCATATCTCTGCCAGAAGAAAGATGTTCCCTCCTTTATAAAACACGCTGAAAACCATTCTTTTGAAGTTTGACAATTTTATGGAAGCATTGCTGTACTGCACTACAAAGGAAATCCAAGTGTGTTCAATGAACTTAAGTTTTGCCTACTAAATTTCACATGACCGATTTGTTATCCCAAAGTGAAATCAGATGCAGCTATTAGGATGCAAGCAACCCCAAATTCAAAATCAGTTTTATGTATGAATCATAATGCAGTTAGAATAGTCATTCCCTGAGTGTACTGACTAACAGCACCTTGGAGTCTGTGAGTCACAAAACATTAACACTTGGTTTTTATACAACAGACCTGGACCTTATTGCAATATCTTCCTTTTAAAGTGTATACTCTAGTTTTGGCTTTTACATACCCCAGCTGTGAGGGGAAGTTCCACCATAAATGTGGTTTGCACAGAAGACAGGATAAATGGAGGATGTTCTCCCAGCACGTGTCTTGGGTACATTTGGGCACCCACTAAGCCATGGCATTTCTCAAGCTGCCAAAGATGTGGTAGTTTACCTCAATTTTCTCAAATAATGCCAAACATCCCACCTGCACAAGAACCCAAATTGAAGCTTATGTTTTGGAAACCCTTGGCCACATTTGTTTTCTGGTTGAAGCTTTAGATAGCAAAGTAGTTTTGTTTTATGAAAACATTGTACAGTACTTGGCTAAACAAAGCCCATTGAATGAAAGCAAACTATTGGAAGCCTTTGCAGCCTTCACCTGGTAGACCAGGAAAGCACTCTTGGATTGTTTTGGCCACTCTTGGATTGTTTTGGATTGTTTTGTGTAACACTGTCATGTTACACAGTTTATAATGTACCATCTCTCTCTGTAACAGTACTTGTTTACCATGTTTATTTATTCAGAATTGCAGAAGAAAGCAGATCTGCACACAGGCTAATCCAGACAAACCTGCTGAGTCTTACTAGGGTGGTCTAAAAAGCAAAAGGGCTCTGTGCCTGTGCTGCTTGAATGAGGAAATACTCTTAAACCTGTGCTGCACCAAGGTGGGAGGAGTGGTGGTGGACTGGGCTGCAGCATGTCCAGTGCATCCATGCCCAGGAGCAGTACCTGGGCACACAGCAAGCTGTGGGGGAGCCCAGCCTGGGCAGCTGCTGGGGTACAGTGTGGAAGGCTCAGACATGGACTTAGGCCTGGGCTTGGATGTTCTTATGGTCTATTTGATGATTAAATTGTATTGTGAGATTCTCAGGATACCACTGTCTTTGGAGCCCATAGGGATGAATGTTTCCTGGTTTGAGACACCATTTGATGATTTGGTTCCTCTTGGCTGCCTTTGACACCTCAGTTCCATTGTAACGTTCCACTGGCCTAGAAAACGACAGCCAACTTTTGAGCAAGAAAGTTCAGGAGCAGAAATAAATTCTTTTTTTAATCCTTCCCGATTTTCCGTGGGTGACACAGTTTCTCACGGCATGGCAGTTCCAGGGTGTGGCAGTGTTGCCGAGTGTGCCTTGCAGCTTGTTTTACAGATTTAACCCATTTACATGCTTTCCCCTAATTAGAAATTTCAGGTTTGTGGGGTTATCCTACTATTAATACCTGAATGACACTGATTTATCACAGTGGATTGGCAACAGAGCTGTAAGATGAGAAAATACAAGCTAGGAATTTAAAGAAATACTTCAAGCATTGACAAAGCTGAGCCTGTGTCAAGTGGTGATAAATTTTCCACTATACCCTTGATCACCTTATTATTAATGTCATCAATCTCTCTGTGAAAAGTGGCTCTGGGCATGCCCATATGACCAAGCGTTCTACTAAATAATTAATCATTGGAGTAGGTTGCCAGAGTTTGCTGCTTTCCAATTTAATCCTGGCAATTTACTCATTTGTTTCTTTATTTGGAAACAAAAAGCTTCACAGATAAAAATGAGTCAAATGTACTGATATGTACATGAGGACTATTTAGCATTGAAACCTCGTGTTGCTTTGTCTAAAATGTTTTTCCATCTTTTAAAGCAACACCCCAAAATTAACAGCTGTGAGAATGATCACTTCAGGAACACAAGCTGTTTCTGCTGCCAGAACCTGCATCCCAGCTGGCTCTCCCTGCCCCTTCAGTAGTAGCTCAGCCCTCTCCATGCTTGAAAGGGCATTCAAAATGCCACACTAACAGGATATCTTTAGATATAAATTATTACATCAGTTTGAGTGTTTAATTAAAATGACAATGGATACGAGTCCCTTTGTTGAACAGGTTGTTTGTAACTAAAGCAAAACAAGTTCTAAGCAAACTGTTTAAAAATGTTATTTTTAGTTACAATTTATGTAATTTAACTAACATTGTATTAACTTGTAGCATTCAATTATTTAATGAGTCACGAAGACAGTTTTGTAATTTTAGAGTCAATTCATTTTTCACATGTTTGAAGGCATACACTGAAATATATTCTGCTGAGACTATGAGCTTAGTCCCACTCAATCCCTTCTATAATGGTTTCTGTTATTTCACATAAGAAGTCAGTTTGATTTTAGTTTAAACCATATGTATTTTCCTATACTCCTTGATTTTGCGTCCCTCCAAGGATTTTTAGTTAAAAGCTCCCACATCTGTTATATCTGTGACACTGCTGGGTTTTCCCACTCTAGCTTCTTCCCAAGAATCAGTGGGCAGCAGCCTGTTCATGAAAGATTAACGCCAACCTTCCACACATATTTACCCATTCATAGACTCTCCTCTTCCAGCGTGGCTTGTGGTTGTTTTTATTAATTCCTCCTGGATATTAGCTAGAATTGGCCAAATATAACATTGGCTTGCTGTTACTTGACTGTACTTCCAAATCAGTATTTTCACAAGCTCACTTGCAATCCTCCTTGCTATTTACTGCTCACTATTCATTCTCTGTTGTTGAACAAAACATATGGCAGTGTTTTTTTCCCCTTGACTGCATGCCTGAAACTTTTTAAAAGGGAAAGTGAGAATAGCTAATGAGCTTCTCCTTCTGGAAATCAAAAAGAACCAAGCCAAACAAGAATTTGTGAATAAATGAATGTGGTTAGGAACAGCCATGCATGTTTTCCCAGATACTCCTTCCCTGCCTGAATGCTCTAGGGTGATACAACTACTCTTTCCTGCCTTTAATTGTGCTGTTCTGCCTTTTTATTGAAAATATAAATAAGCTACTATTTCAATTTCCTATCATTATGCATAACTTGTGTAGGAAAGGCCACTGTCCCCCACAGTCACTAGTGTAGTGCCTTGTGCATGTTAAATTTCCAATTATAAACATATGTTATTCCCTCATTTTACTGGTAACTCTTATGTGTACTATCTATCCCCACACTCTTTGGTTTCCCCGTGGGATACTCAGCCTAGACTCACGCAAGAAAAGTCCTGAAGTAACACGTCACACCAGTATCTTCCAAAGTCCTGCTCTGTAAAATCTACACTTAAGCAAAAGGTGTGGTAATATCTCTGATATCATGAAAAGCTTTACTTCTGCTTTATGTAAACATTGGGAATTTATGAAGAACCTCCTGAAAATACTGCATACATGTAGGAATCTTTAAATCAGCATGTTGTTGTTTGTGTATATATGTATAATTTCTTAAGCCTTAGGTGACTGTAAAGCTGAAGTTGCTTTATCACTGTAGGCTGCAGCTGATGTTTCTCTTCTGATGCTGAGCTGAATTAGGAGCCATCAACTCCTCATTGACCCTGAGGACTGTTAGGAATACAGCCAATTGCTGTGTCCATTTGGAATAAATATAGCCAGTTACACAGTTAGTGTTTGGATTTCAAATGACTGAAAAGTTCAGGCAAACTTAAATTGATGCACCCTGTAATAAAGGTGAGGCTGTAGTACAAATTTTACAACAAATCTCTATTTGAAGTTAAAGTTTCTTTGAAATCTCCTTCTCATAAAACTTGATAGTATTCAGATCTAGCAGTTTAATAAGGATAACATTTAATATCAAGTTACGGATTCCAAGCATTTCTCAACGTGAGGCTTTTGCCAAGGTGTCTTATGGCTCAGTTGTTGATGATAATCCAGAAATAAATAAGAGCAGAGGGTTCAATATGAGATCTGATGCTGAGCAGATAAGCTCTGTGCTGTCCAGTGCTTTATCTCCCATATTCCTTTACATCAAATCACTTTTGTAGCTTTATCTTGAACCTTCCTTGCCTTGAAAGAAATGTGAAAGATGGTGTAACACAAGTCTAGGACTTTTCCCTGTACTAATGTTCACAACATATTTATTGACTTTACTCTGTCTCTGTCAACATTAGTAAATCTTTTGGCAGACAACGCCTGAATTCCCTTCTGTTGCACAAATGTCTGCATTTTCCATCTTTGAAAACTGAGTTTCTTTTCCTTCCATGCCTGTTTATCCTTTTCCACCGTTTTCCAGTGAGTGTGCAACTGTTTTAAGTATGTCTCCACACTCCTATCTATAATTCAGGTAGCATCCCTTTTACTCAAGCAGCTCATGACCTTTATAGCTCAGATAACTCCTGTGGATAATGCTTTTCTGTTTTTCAGAACAGTCAGCAGCCATCTCCTGTGTTCCAGTTCTAAACACTTGGAAGTGTTTTTTCCAGTAACAGAGATGACTGACTTAGTTGGTCTTTGGATTAGAAGCATATATCCTGTTAATCTGCTTTTAGCAAGAGTGAGCACATTCTCTGCCACTTGAGTAACTCTGCAGATGACTGGAGATGCAAACAGCACTTCTGCCTCTGAAATGTGGTGTCTGTGAAGGAGGAATGGCTGGCTGCAGGTGGGACACAGCCATGGGCAGTGGCAGCTGCACAGTTTATAAATGGCACAGAGTAACTCACTGCTGATGCTCTGTAGGTACATCAGTGTCCAGGCTCACTCAGCTCTGCAGTCCTGCTCTTCCCCTGCCGTGTGCTGTGCCCTCACATCCCTGGGCTGCTGTGCCAGGGCCCTGACCTGCACCAACCGAGCCAAACAAACCTACCCTTGTGACAATGGTGGCTGTCACCGCCGCAGGGGCCACCCGACACCCGCAGTAACTAAAGCTTTCCTCTGGGCTTTGAAACCTTCTTCCCATTTGTTGTTTTTATTTCGCTTCTCTTTGGCAGGTGCTCGTTTGTTTTGTTTCAGTATTGTATTTCACCGGTTAACCGAAAACCTTTAATTCTAAAGGAACATTTGCAGGGCCTGGATGAGTCAATATTGACAAAAGATCCTCAGGAATTGTTAAAGAGGAGCCCAGCCTTGAGCAGCACTGACCAGAACCTTTCCAGGTGACCCAGCTAAGGTCAGTGGGTATGGAATGAGGGCTCTCCGTTAGCCCTCCAGGCAGAGACGCGGGAGCCCCTGCCGCAGCTGCCAGGGGTGACACGCTCCTGTATCTGTGAACACCCAGCAAAGCCTGAACGGCGGCCTCAGGCCCTGCAGCGGCCCGGGCTCTTACAGCGGCTCTGGGGCGGTTCTGGGGCACTCTGATCCCGCTGCCGCGGTCACTCCCTCCGAGAGGGAGACCCGGCGAGAAGCGTTCTCTAACGCGCACCGCCCGCGCGGTTCCGGGGCCGCGGAGCGCCCGTGGGCAATGCCGTCAGTGCTAGCCCCGGGGCCACTGGGGGTCCCGTGACGGAGGCACCGGCGCCGGGGCCGCTCCGCGGACGCGCAGGCGCGGCGGGGCCGGGGCGCGGAAGGACGC
>VZTT01059734.1:87027-103588 GCA_013400855.1 Buphagus erythrorhynchus | reverse complement strand
GCCCGCGCGGTGCTGCGGGGCCCCGCCGGGCCTGCCTCCGCGGGGGCGAGTGTGGGCCGTGCGGGCCGCGGGGGTCCTGAAGTGGTGCGGCGAGGCTGCCACGGGCTCGGCCGCCGGTGGGGCCGGCGCTCCGGATAATTAGCGAGAGAACAGTCGGTAACAGGCGCGTTTTGTTCTTCTGCTGTGCTTTGTGTTTGGGCTCCCGCGTCCGAGGGGGTGGCGGGATCGCGGCGTGAGGCAGGTGCCCGGTGCCGTGTGTCCCCCCCGGCCGTGTGCCATCTCTGCCGTGTGCGGTGTGTCCCCCCGGCCGTGTGCCATCTCTGCCGTGTGCGGTGTGTCCCCCCGGCCGTGTGCCATCTCTGCCGTGTGCGGTGTGTCCCCCCGGCCGTGTGCCATCTCTGCCATGTGTCGTGTGTCCCCCCGGCCCCCGTGGTCTCGGCGTGCTGCTGGCGGTCGGGGAGCGCGGGTGATGCAAACCGGCAGGGCCGGGAGTCCGGTCTCGTTTCAGGATTGCCGAGCTGTTTTCCAGGGGGTTATGCGGATTTTAATGCTGAGGTGCGTTCCCTTCCAGGGCTCGCCCGGGAAGGAGAGCACAGGAACACGTTTCACTCGCAGGGAGTGCAGCAAGGCTTAAAATGCTACTACAGATAGTTCTATAAATAGCATGAAGTTCAGTGTTTGGGACTCATACAGAATCCCTGGGAAATGAGAAAACAGTAACCTCCAGAAAAATTAGGGCAGTAACAGAATAAAAATATTGATAAGGTAGTTTATGACCACTACTTTTTTTTCTTTATCTCACTGAAGAAACAAGCTCCCCCACTCTTGCCCCCTCGAACAGTTAATTATTATGTGCAGCAGCCGGTATGTAATCTTTTACAGTAAGTACTGCATTTTGTTTAGGAGTATCAGATTCTGTAGTTCAGAACTTCTTTTGGCCTGTGAAGTGGGTTTGATAACACCAGATGTGAAGTTCTTGTGTTTGAAGAGCCTCCATTTTTAAGTGTTGTTATTAGTACAGAATTGATGAAAAAGAATACAAAAATTTGAGTTCATGTGAAATTTATTTGGGTTTTTTTTTTGTCTTGTTATAGTTCTAAGCATCATATAAAGAAAAAGCATAAAATGAAACTGACAGCCTTAATGTGGTTTTTGACTGGTTACATTCTGCTCTTCATACCGTCTTTCTCCAGAGTGGATTGCCGTCTCTGTGCAAAAGTTCACTGTGGCTTATGACTTTAATTTTCTGGGGCTAAAATGCAGAAGCATGAAATAATATATGTGTTATCAGGTCTTAACTGTATCCCAAGAGGAAGGTAATCATCTGGGTACATTCATAAGACTTTATATTCATTACCATTTGCAGCACTTCTCATCCTATTTGTTCTATAGGCTTTGAAAAGTTAAGGAAAGACATTTTTAAGATTGGTAATTGCTCCTTGACCTGTAGATTTATGTTTCAGGAATGGCTGAAGCTAAGCATTGTGACTATTATTATTAGACCTATTATTCTTTGTAGTTGTGCAGCATGTTTGTTATTGTTGGTCCCTAGAAATGAGGCAGCTTCATGTTTAACATTTGTATGTTCAGTGCTGGTGGCTGACAAACTTGAGTCAGTCTGATGGAGCTGCTGATCTTTGAAGCTCATAATGAAGTCAGTCTGTGGTATGGATCTGGTCCCTCTTGGCTGGTCAGGAAGGCTGCTTGCTCGTGGATAGAGTCCCTCAAAGGGGTGCAAAGTTACTGACTTAGTTCTACAGTAGTTTGTTTGACCTGCAATGAGCTGGCACTTGGCTCTGAATGTTTGTGCTATCTTCAAGTGTCCTTTTTTTTTTTGGTAAGGGTGGTAAAATTCAGCCTCAGTAAATTTCAGCCTCAGTTTTATTCTTTGTATTTCACAGAACTGGGATTTGTGAGAGAGCTTTGGCTTAAGCTGTGGACAGGGGGTGTTTTAGAAGTGTTTATGTGTGGTTCCCATCTTCCCTGCTCCATCTCTCTTGCTTGGAGGATCCGGAGTATGTAAGAACACAGAGCTGGGCTGACTATGCTGGTGTAACTTCTCATTTATGACACTTCCAAAACCATAATGCCTGTAATAAATAACTTCTCAAATTACAAGATGTGGTTTAACCAGAAACCTCTGAAAATCATAATGGTATTTATTGGAAAACTGTTAATCTCTGAAGAGCTATGGGTATTGTCTTCATGTTTGACTTAAAGTATGGTGTGCTTTTGCTGAACCAGTGAGCATTTAAGCCATTGATTTCCCCAGCCCCCATTCAGTGCTGATTGTAGGGCTTTTATTCTTCCTTTCTGTAGACTAGTGAATGGTTTGAGCCATTGAGTAAAGACCCAATTTTTTTCAATGGATTGTCAAGACTTCTGGAACAAACATTGAACATGGCTCAGGACAAAATTCAAAAGAACTATGGATAAAGCATTCTTGTTAAAGGAGATCCAGCTATGGAGTAAGTTTCCAGAAAGTAGCAGGAAGAGCTGAGTCCTGAATTGTTTAGCAGTCCATTTTTTCTTTTAAAATTCTTGTTCCAGTGAAAGAGTAACTAAATCTGTCCTGACAGCCAACTGCTACTTACTGCCATGGTGGCAAATCCAAAAAGTAATGCAGTCTGATGCTGCAGTGTTACTGGACCTTAAAAACTAGGTTCAAGTGGCCTGAATTCCACTGAAGCCCCTTTTGTCAGTCAATGGAGAATTCTAGGTGATTCTGAAAACCAATTCAGAGAATTTACATAAGACACTGAGTGGGGAGCTGCCTGAAAGCCAGCTAATAAGAAATAGGAGGCAGAAGGATTTATGTGGAATTTAGGCCATCTGAATATGGCCCTAAGAGGCGACTTAGTACTAAGTAAGGTGTATTAACACTAAGAAGACTTGGCTCCAATTTCTATCCGTTTCATCTGCTGCCGATTACTAAGCAAATTTACCATTTAAGCAGCTCCTGAAGGGTGGGGGCTTCCTGGCTGTCTCCCTGTCAGGAGTGACCCCCTGCACCAGCACAGCCTGTTCTGGGGGGCAGCTCAGAGAAGGCTCTGGGGTCATGGTGGCCAGCAAGCTGAGCAGGGGACAGCCTGTGCCCCATGTTAACAGGAGCACAGCCAGTAGGTCAAGTGAGGCAATTGTCCCATTCCATTTGGCACTCGTTAGACCAGGTCCAGAATACAGCATCCAGTTGTGCTCCTCTCCCTGGGACAAAGGAAATGTCGATAAACTGGAGTGACTTCAGTGGACAGCTGCCAAGATTGGCTTGAGTTGTGAGCAGTAGTAGAGGAACTGTGCCTGTTGTTGAGCCTGGAGAAGAAAAGGCTTGGGGGGCCCTTCCAGCACCTCTGTGAAGGCTTTCAAGAGAGTGAAGCCAAGTTCTTCACAGTGCATGGTGAGAAGAGAAGAGACAGTAGGTGTGAATTGAAGCCACAGAGGTCTGTGTTTGTAAGGCATTTTTCACCCTGAGGTGTTTCAAGTGGTGGGACTTGGTAGCCCAGAGAGAGTTGTGCAGACTCCTTCTGTGGAAGTTTTCAAAATCCAGCTGGATAAAGCCCTGAGAAAGCAGGTGTGAGTTCACAGCTGACTCTGCTTTGAGCCTGAGGTTGAAGCATAGTCCCCCTGATGTGCTTTTCCGCCTGAATTATCCCATGGCTCTGTGTAGTTTCTACCAACAGAGCAGCTGCAGTGGAAGGTTGTGAGCCAGCTTATTTAGGGCTGCATGTGGTCTGGCAGTGCAGGTTTACACATCAGACTTGGAGCAGTATAGCAAGCACTCAAGCCAGTCCTAGGCAGCTCTCAAAAGGCAGGACTTTATTTGTTTAATTACGCAGTTAGAGTTGGAAGAACCTGCTCTTCATCCTAAGGGCCTGGTCTACATCAGGGCTTGCCATGTAGTAAAGCCTGAAGGGTTCTCAAAAGATTCGGTACTTGGCTGCAAGATACAGTTTGGGATCTAATGATTTTGAGTCTGTTGAAAAAAATCATGGACAAGGCCATATCCTTAACACACCTCCTGAATGGCTATTCTGAAATACAGGGTGGAGAGGAAGTGCGACTCTGAAAGAAAGTCAAATCTTACTCTGTATTACCTTCTGAATCAATTAGAGAAGAGTTGTTCACGATTCAAAATGGTTTGAATCAACTCGATTCAAAACTTGCAAGAGTCTTTTACTGATCCTTGGGAAGGAATCCTCACCCATGTGTCCTTTCATTCCTTAAGTGAGCCTGCAGCTCATGGGAAGTCAAGGTGCTGACTTAAGGTGTCTGTAATCCCAGAGGAGGAGGTGGCAATTTGTCACCACCTGTGCATTGGGAAGTCGTCTTTTCCTCAGTGTTCGTGAGCCTTGTTAATTACAAAAACGTGCTAGTTAATTATGATATCTGAAATGGGACAAGCTGGCCTCTCAGTCCGATGAGTTTCCTGAAAAGCAGGGAATATAAGATTATAGAAGTTACTGGCTTGTGGATTTTCACTGTTGACAGTAAAAACAGCAAGAACAAACTGCAGACCTTCTCCCATTGCACTGTAAAACTGGAAATCTAGTGCTTTGGTTTATAGAGTAAATACCCTTACCTTGAATGCTTGTTTCTATTAGATGAAGCCAGTTTGAGACCTGGAAGGGGAAAATAGATGATGAAGATTAGAAGTGACTTGCTGAAGCAGCAGAATGGCACTAGTACAGTACTGCCAGGTTCAGTTCCCCATCTGTTTGCTGTGTTGCATTCCTGTCTGTAGAACATTCTCTCCTGAGATAACTTCATAAAGATACTGCAAACTGAAAACTCTGTACAAACACTTCTTCTGCATCTTTAGAGGCAAGACTTCTGCCTTTGTCTTACTGCTCTCCAGGACAGGGTATGGAACATGCCTCATTGTATTGTATTCATGTGACAAGTCTTGGCCATCTGCAGGAAGGTTTTGCATGGGTGCTGTGCTTCTTGAGCAATTAGTACAGTGTCATACATCTATGTGCTTGGTGACATAAGGTCTGTTGGATCAGACATACAGAAACGTTTCTACCAACCAAAGTTTTAAGACAGTAGAAGAAGAGAGAAGGTAGTCTGTGAAACAGTGGAGTGTGATCTGCAGTCATTTCACCAAACCATTATTAAAATCAATGTTTATGAGCTCATTCTGTGAGAACCTGTGAAAACCTGGAAAGTGGAGTGGCTGCAGTTAACTTTTAGAATTTCAATGAGTTGGTAATTTACGTTTGGTAAAGAGGTATCTATAGTTGGTTTTAAGTATATGGGTATGGAGAAAGGCAGAAGGGAACAAAAGCAGGAGGTGATGGCTTGCAGGAGGATTTAAGTGGTTATGTAGAGAAACATCTGCTTTTTTGTGTCTGCAGATTCTGTCAGAATTTTTGTTTGTGAGTGCTGAAGACTCATAAAGGCAGCAGGCACAAGGGAGCCAGCTGTCCCAGGAGTGCTCAGGCAGGGAGCTTGATGATCTGTGGCAAACTGGGTTTGGTCTGTTCCAGCAGTAAGTCCACAAATGACTTGTAAAGCCCCAGTAACAGAACTTTCCAAGCATTTACAGCTGCATTTTAATTGTCCTAATGAAGTATTGCTGCACTGTATTGTTCTAGAGAAACTGTGAATAACTGCTTTTCCTAATGGATAACTTTGAGATGCAGAGAAAACATTTTCAAATTCTGCAGCGCTGAAAACTGTAGATTTTATTTTTTCACCTTTGAGGGGGAAGATGCTTATGGAGATTCTTAACTGCTTTTCTTACAATCTGCACAAAAGGCTTAACCTGGTAACATCCAGTACTTTCAAGAGCAAGGTACAAATCCACTTCCCAGCAGGTATAGCAGGCCTGTGCACTCACATCTGAATGTCCAGGTCACCAAGCCAAGGCTGTTAGCAGGTGTTGGAAGGTGGAGTGAGGGTTTTTGATCAGGAAAGTTAGGTAAAACAGACACTCAAATTTTAAATCTGTAATTTACTAATAACATCAGTTATAGTTAAGAAAAAAATAGTCTTCTGCCCAAATCCTGTGTACCAGAGTTGCAAATGCAGTTATGGCCAGGTCTAGCTTGTGAAAGGACTGACACATCTGCTACCCTGACTTGTTTTTTTTTGTGCCTCTATAAATGTGTATACATCTAAGATAACAGATTCTAAGGGTACAGTGGTTGAAACTGCATATATTTTAATTACATCCTAAGTTTAATATTTCATGATTCTTTGGGGGATTTTTTTTAAAAGCAAGATGTGTTTCCCATGGTGTTTGAAATATTAGTAGCTCATGAAACAGGTGAAATATTTATATTCTTCTTCCAGAAATATTTAATAGTCTATTCTGGACTTCTAGCTTGTCAAATTGTATTAATCTAGTGCTGACATCGGTATGAGACAGACAAAATAATTTTGCCTGAGAATATTCACAAAATTCCTACAAATGCTGTTGATACTGTGGCACCTTTCTTTTTAAAAAAGGTCAGTGTTCTTGAAACTTAGCAGTGAAGGCCCTACCCAGCCATGTACCTCAATTTTGGCCATGTTTACATAATCAGTCTAAGGGCGTGTTTGATTTCCCTGAAGAGAAAAACAGGATTCACTTCTACCCAAACCTCCCTCTACCTATGCAATATTTGTGTACTAGTTCTGAACTACTGACTTGAGTGATCTCCTGGGAGGATGTAGTTACTTCCTCACCTTCATCCCATTCATAACATATCTGGGCACTGGATATTGTCCCTTTGATTGTCATCACCTGTTTTTGTAAGTTTTATTTTTAAGGGTGACACATAAGGGCTTGGAGCTGAGAACCACACTTGTGTAATGCTTCTTCTCAGAGAATAAAATGACTTCTAATTTAACGAGACCTTGTTCCGTGTTTGCTTCGAGTTATGCAATTGTTGAGCATGTTCATGACTGATCCTGCCTGCTTTGCTTACAAAAGGAGGAGTGATAAAAAGAGAGGAAAGGATACTTGTTCCAGTATGATGGAGGAGAGAGGTTGTCCTGCTACTCTGTTACTTCTAAAACTGGAAAATAGAATGATGACTCAAATGAGCAGGGTAGACTTATTTATGCCATGTTGAAATAAATTATAGTGCTGGATTTTGAACAAAAGAGTAACTTTCCCCCAAGCAGTATAGATATAAAGTCTAGATCAAGTAGCTCTTTAGGAAAACACTGAATTTGAAATACTTTCTTTTTCCTTGGCTGTTTCTTTCTTTTGTAATACTGTATTCCCCACTGTCCCTAGAACTCTAGAGCAGCCAAGAGAAATAAAAACAAAGCAGTTTGCAGAGAAACAACCTACTTGTCTTTCTGTAGCTCAGCCTTTTGTGTAACTTCCCATCAGTCACCCCACAACCTGTTGAGTGCAAAGTGTGCTGTCTGTCCATAAGTACATGGAGGAGTGATGCTGAAGCATTAACAGCCAAAATCTTCCCCAGATTTCATCAACTGCTTGATTGGTCAATGGTTTTGCTATGGTTTCCAGGCTTTCCAGTTCCTTTTGGCAATTTGGTGTTTATGGTTTTATGCTTGTATCCATAGGAAATATTTGTTCAAGTCCCATTTCTACTGATTATGCAGCATTTCTTGTGTCTTATAAATTGTTTTGGTTTAGTTGGAGTTTTCTGAAATCTGGAGTTAAATATTTAAGTGAAGTAATTTTTTAGCATTAGGTCCTGAAAAATACTGGGAGAGGGGCAGTTTCTGATCATTACAGGACAATAGTGGTATTTGCACATATACCCCAAATCTTAAGCAAAGTGTTTCTGTTAAACCAGCTTGAGAATCAGGCTTAATGATCTGTAAACCTGGATGTTTAGGATGTGGGGTTGCACAGACACCACTGTAAGCAATCTAAGAAACAGATGACTCTGTTTTTGAGAATAGGTTTGTAACCCGTGGCAGAAGTAAAGTTACCAAAAGTGAAAATTACATATTCCCAGAACTTAGAGCAAATTTCATTTCTCTTTGTATTTGTGCTCAGGAAGAGCTCCACAGGTTATTTTCTGCATTTATATTGCTGCTGGAGTGAAGCACTGCTTTTGAGATGTCTTGCTTAGTCCTTACAGAGAGGCTCAGTCTAGGAGCTCTGAAACTCCCAGTAAATCTTGTGTGAGTGATGGCTTGAGGCAAAACTTGCTAGGGCTGATTTTTATAAATTGCATTCCTGTTATTTTTCTGCTGTGTGGCTTGAGGGGGATCTCTTAATTTTGAGTGAGTGTTGGATAACAATCTGAACTATGCTTATGGGTTGGGATCAGTAGTCTTTCCTTAATAAGGTGGTTGGTGATCCTTTCTGAAGGACTTGTGACTTCCATTGCAGGCCAGAGGAGAGGGATTGTTCCTATTCTGGAGTTTGAGGCACTACACTGGAAAGTGTGGGATATGAGGAAAAGTAGATATTCTTGTGGGAACTTCTTAATTACATTAATTTTGGTAGTAAATTGCTGTAGATGACTGGAGATGATGATGTTTAAAAAAAGCAACAAACAAAACCAAACCTAACCTAGCAAAACCCCAAGTAATTGGAACCTGAGAAAAAGTGTATTGAAAATGTCACCAGCTTAGCCTTTCAGATTAAATGGGGAAACATCCCACTTTATCACTTTGATAGCTTAGGTCATGCTGTGGATATTCTTATCGCATTGAAATGTATTGTAAAATTTCTCTTACTGTTCATCTGGCTGATATTTTTCTTGTGAGAAATTTGTCTAAAGACTTGGAATATTCACACCTTTTCTTGTGAAGTCAGTATCTTCATTTTGTTGTCTCAGATTTGTTTTGTTACCTGAGTATTCATCTGGTTCTTGTTCTTCAGGAGCTTCTGGTGTAAGACGATCAGGTCCCTCAAGATTTGAACCGAGCTGTGCAGTTGTTTTGATGTTAATCGGTAGCTATAGGCAGGCAGGTATGATTAAGCAATTGCATTGCAAAGCCTGTAGAGACTTGCAGGCTTGGCTAATCTTCTGTTTTAAGGGAAGGGGAGCACAATCCCAGGATGAAAGGGCTGTCTGGATGAGAGCCACCAGGAGTGGAGTCAGCAGCACTGAGCAGTAACTGGGGAAAGGTGATTCTGGCAGGGGTTTCACTGACCACCCACTCAGTACAGAGCCCTGACTCCAGTGCAGGGAAGAGCTGTGCATGTGGACTAATTGGCAGGAGTAGTGAGAGAGAGAACTATGAGTAGGGGTTTGAGTACTAGTTAGTGAAAGAGCCATGTAATTTGTTACTAAGGAGCATGGATGCCCTTGGTAAAATGTGTAAAAACTAGTGTAAAGTTTTGCTGATTTTGTGGGGTTACACCTAGATCCCTACTTTTTGCAAACGAGAATAAAGAAATAAAGTATCTCATCTTGGTGTGTGAATTGACACTGCACGCCAGGGAATGAGCCAGCATCAGGGTCAACAGTTATCACAACAAAATCCCATCACATAGAGAAGAAATGTTAAAGAAGGCAAAGACAACATAAATATACAGGCTTACCAGATTTTGGACCTGGCCACACCTGGTATTTTTTGAAAAATGAATATAGGATAATGGGTTGTAATTTTTACTGTGGCACTGCATGAACTCAAATTCATTTAAAAGTAAATAAGAACCATTTTCTGAATATATAGCTTCTGCTGGAGGAAAAAACACTGAAGTACCTTTACAGTTAAAAATGTGTGGGATTGTTTTGTTAGATTTTTTTTTTCTGGTCTAATGAATACATGACCAGGATACAGTACAAACCACATAGAATGCATGGCAGCAGACCATCTGTTTTTGTTCTAAGAAACAAACAAGCCAGAACTGTTCATGCCTTAGCATTTCAGATTTCCCAGACATTGGAGAGCTGATCTTGGGCTGTGTTTTGTAGTAGAAAACAGCACGTGTAACCGTTGTGGTGAGTCCCTTGGATTCGGATGAAAGCAGAGTCTGCCTCCCAGTGGAAGTACTTGGGGCGATTGACTTAAACGAGCGGAAAATGACTGTAGGAATTGGGAGTGATAAACTGACAGTGATAACTCTTACACCACTTCTTCAGTAGGCAGAGGTTGCTGGTGATGCTTCTGGCTTATTTTTATGCAGACTTTTTTCATACTGTATGTGCCGTGGTGTTGATGTTCTTAGTTTAAGTACTTGTCCATGTTTCATTTGTATCTGTGCTTTAAAAATCTAGCAGTATGCTGGGGAAATTGGAGGTTTCATCCCTCTCTAACAGTGAATTGGCAGATACCAAAGCTCTTCTGAGGCCTTCTCCAGTAGCAAGGTACTTTACCCATTAGTTTCTTTTTTTCTCTGTCACAAGCATGAAAACATTTAATTTTGTTTGGCACTAAATGCAGTTTTTAATGCTCTTAATAACTGCTTGTGAAAATGAGTGGAAGCAGTGTATTGACAGTATCTGGTAAAGTGCCTGAAACAAGACACTTGTTTGCCATAAAGTGTCATGTATGTAGTGGGAGGGGAAGGAGATGAAAGATGCAGCAGCACTGGATTGTGTTCTGGCATAGCCATTACTTTGTTACATGATTTTAAATAAGTGTTTTTAGCACACTGCCTTCTTTTTGGGAAGTGCTTCAGGTTTGCTGATAAAGTTGTCACCTTAGAGCTCTGTTTTATTGTTCTTATTAATAGAAGATGTATTTGTCAATCCATTAAATATCTAAACTGTCTTGGATAAGTTAAAAAAAAACCCCAAACCCTTATTTAAGGAAAATAAGTTTTAAAATGTTTTAAATAGAAAAAATCTAAGATGCAGAACTGCAATGAGGTTTGCATTTTTAGTTGATTTTATTGGAAGGGTGTTTGTGTTGTGGGTGAAGGTAGCTTTAGGAGTGTTTAAGTATTGTTCCTGGAGCTCATTAGCATTGAACTCACTTGGATATAGTTTTATTTTTCACCTGGAACAAAGGTTTAAACTTAAGTTTGTTGCCCGTGCAGTCAGACTGTGTGTTGGAGTCCTGTACCTTTTTTGTGGGGGAAATGGATCTGTCTGCTTTGTGCTGTCACTTTTCAGTTTCTCATAAATGTCACTCTTTGTTTCCTCAGGAAGCAGAGGAGAGAAGTTTGAACCTGGGCCCTCGCTGTCCTGCAGTGTGCAGTGGTATTTCAGACAGTGAGGCTTGGATTCACCTAGAAGAGGTTGATGTCAAATAGAAGTTTTTAATATCCACTTACCATTACCTTTTTAGAATAACTGGATATACTAGGGATCTGTTTTAGAGAAAGCACAGTTCTGTGCCCTCAAGAAATGTCAGTTCCTTCTATCTAGTTTAGTTCTGTGCTAAAGAGAACATTTGTCTCCCTGTTGTCTGCCAACACTAGGTGTGAATTTTTTTTCCACTTCATGTAAATGAACCTCCTAAGAGGAAAAGGGAATCTTTTCTAGATAATAAAACTTCTTCCTTTGTATCAAAATTTAGTTAATGCCATAGAAGGTGTCTCTAGGGTAAAAGGACTTCTTTGGTTCATATAATTCCTACCTTTGTAGTATCTTGGTGTTTATCAAGGACATAAGAATTTATTTATCCTAATAACATGCCTTCTGGCTGCCTCATAAGAAAATAGGAGTATCATTTTACAAACATAGCATTGACATGTGAAGGACATGAATTAAACCCCGTTGTATTTATAGGATGTGTATTAGCCTATACCCGAAATTTAAAGGTATTTAAGCTTGTAGCACTTGAAACCCCCAAAGGCTGAGCTCCTAAAAAAGTAAGTAGTGAGATCATTAGTAGGAGAGCAGCAGGTTAATCCCCAGTCCCAGCTCTGCCCTTATCCTGCAGTGTGCTGTGACACTCGAGTCACAAGTTCATGGCAGCGCCACTGCCAGGCTCCTCCTGGCCTCTCCTCCCCTGCTTTTGCCTTGCCAGTAACTCCTGTCAATTCATGGTTACTCAGTCTGAGACAGAAGAAGAATATCATCTTTTGTAATGCTAATTTTCTGTTGATTTAGGTGGTTGCAGTGACTCATTTAAATGAGTACCAAAGTTGATACAGAGGAAAATCCACCATTCCACCCTGAGAAAGGAGAGGGTTTAAATGGATCAGCAAGCTAATCTGACTCATTCCTTGCCACACAGGCACTCTTGTGCTGGTACAATGGAGGGCAGGAGTGGAATTACCTTTTGGAGATGAACAATCTTGTTTTTATTAGCAGCTGAGCGTTAAATCTGCTTGAGCCAAACTGAAATCACACCTCCAGGCTGTGCAGTTCATGAGCAACCTTTGCTGCCCCAGCAGTCTGTTAAACTCCTGCCTCGGAAACTGGCTTGTTCCAGGTCATGATGCCTCTTCCTGACGGTCTGTGTGTGCCCTCCTGGGCTTTTCAGAAACACACTCGTGCAGAGAAGTGCCTGAGTTTTGTTTCCTCGGGACTGGAGTTGAGCTGTAGATTTGCTTATGCTGAAGTGGTGAATGGGTTGAGTTGTGGAGGCAGGAGTGGGAGTGCTGCAATGGCTCTGGCCATCTGTCAGTGTTGTGTTCCCTGGCAGATCAAGGGGAAGCATTTAAACAGCCTTAGGATTCACCCAGGGTTGTGCTAGAGGTGGGTCACAGCTGGAGGCTACAGATGATCTGAATAAGGTAGCTCAGAATTACCCTACATGCCCTTTCAGAGAGTGTTTATTCTCTCAGTGTCCTGAAGATCTGCCTTCTTTTGAGAGCAGAGACATAATCAATAGCAATTTGGTGTCCCACCATCCCTCTTTCTGTGTAAGACCAGAGATGTTCTCAGAATGTGGAGCAGTAGGGAGGGCAAAGTCCAGGGAGAGACATTGTCTCCTGTTCAGGACTGGGAGTGAGACATCAAGGACTGGAGTTGATGTGGGAGCTAGTTTAATTCTTGTGTGCTTGGTTGAAAGAGTTTCAGAAGAACCTCTGGCTGAGTATATGCAGTGACAAGCCCTGCATGCTCCTGTGGAGCTGTTGAGGAAGGTCCTGCTGGGTTTGTTCCCAGTGGGTGCTGGTTCCTGGGGATGGTGTGCTGGGCATTGCTTTTCCTCTCAAAGCAGATGTTCTTTGGGACAGAGCCATGGACCTGTTCCCAGCTTGACTGCAGAGTGGCACTGCTATTTGTAACAGGGCTCAGGTCTGCCTGGAGAAGGGTTTTGTGGATGTTTGAGAGGCTCATGGAAGGTCTCCCTTGTGCTAGAAGTGATGCTGAGACCCAGGCAGCAGCCTGGAAGAGGGTGACTTGGAGGGGTTGGAGGCTGGAAGATCAGCAAACAGGGGACAAGTGTGTGCACTGGTGTGGAAGGCACAGAGCCTGAGAGAGAGGGGTCTGCCAGGATGGCCTGGAGAGCAGCACAGCTCCCACGAGCAGTGCCAGGGCAGCAGTGCCCAGGGAATGCAGGAGGAGGTGGGAGGCAGGGAAGGGTGAGCTGGGGAGGTGAGGTGTGTCCTTGTGCCCACTCTGCTGTTGCTTCCAGTTTGGGAAGATGTGCTGAGCACCAGCTCTTCTCCAGGGACCCAGAGCATCCATTTCCAGCATTCAGCAGGGCTTGCTGGGATTTCTGTCGTCTCTGTTTCAAGAAATATATGAAAACACTTTTATTGTATCTGTGCAGAACATCTGTTTTCAAATATAACTGTCCCTTAAACCCATATTGCAAAAGAGACCTTCTGCTTAGGTAGGAACATGTTTGGGATTCTCCTCTGCACTGTTCATTGCCTCAGGTCCTCCTTGCTTCACAGTCAGGGAGCTTGCTTGTGGAGCATAGGCTGTTGAGTCTGTGTACATTTGGTTTGCTTTTTTATTTTTATATAGATGACTACATGAGTATTTATAAATCAGTAATAGGGATTTCTTTCTTTTTGTTCTCTTTTTGTAAAAGAAAGGCTTACTTTGCTGAGTGCTAGCAAATACTGACAGCTCTTGAGTGAATTCCAGATGTAGTAAAAACCTGCCTCTTCAGGGTTTTCAGTGTTACTTTTTAAGTCCAGATGTAAACTAATAGAGGCTATTTTTTGGTACAGTTAGTCTGTATTATGGGCTTTGTTATATTGTCTTGAGAACTCCTGTTGTTGTAGTCTGTAATGAAGAGATTGGGCAGTACATGAAGATCCTTGGTTATTTTGTTTATTAAAGCCTAACCCAGTGAATAACCTTTTTATCCTTTCAGTGAATGTTAATAGATCAGGGTTTTTTTTGCGAGATTCACTGATAAGAGAAATTTAATGTGCATTTCTACAATTACAAATTGTTGACCAAAATGTATTTTTGCAAAAGTATCTTGGAGTCTCTGAGTTGGAGTTTGGTTAGTTTGTGTGAAGTCATGGAAGTCCAAAAATGGGGCAATGAGCACCCTGGATGCTCACCTCAAGCAGCAAATAAGTTAATCCACTGAAGCTGGAAAAGATTAAGAACTGAATAGCTGTGTAAATAGAAATGTTTGCAGAAAGGTAATAGGTACAAAATGTTTACATTTGCCTATTTTAAATGTGATTTGCCAGCACAGGTTTTCATGACTTCTTTCTGCAAAGGACAATAAATAAAAAATTTATATATAGTGGAGCAAAATCAATAAATACAATGATTACTATTTTATTAAGTCTTTTTGTAAAGTGTTCAATATTTTATTACTGAGGCTGAAATGCATTCTCTGTGTGGGTGGAGACACAAAGATAGGTCTATTTTTTTTCTACCTCAAAGGGTAGAAACAGTATACACTGAAAGCCACTGGGGAGTTAGAATTTGTCAGGGAGACAAGGACCATGAGCTCCTGAGTTTACCCAAAGCTGTTGCAGCCACTTTGATTGTACTCAAGGGGCTCAAGTCTGAGCAGTGGCTGTGCTGTGTGCTACATCTGATTTTGTGTTGTTAGCTTGCATGCACTGGGTCTGGACTCTTTGAGGTGATGCAGTGCAGTATCAGATGAGGAAAAGGTTTTATTTATTACAAAATACGAGTGAAAAAATGGAGGATGTGTTTTATAATTGCCATATTTAATGGGAATTTTCCATTTTTAGATTTCATGCAGTTACCTGTGACAACTCCTGTTGAGTAAACTGAGACTGGAACATCTTGTATCAGCTCTTGTACCTGTACCTGCCACGATGAGAAGTTGCATAAGGTTCCTTTTTTCTTGTTAATTCATGCTTTTATTGTAGTGTAATTGTCGTAAGCAGGTCAATTAGTAAACACATTCCTTTAAGGATTTTTTTCTTACTCATCTAACAAAAGTTTTCTTGTAAAACTGAAGGATATAACAATATTATAATACATAGTATATCAGGCCAAATCACTGATTATGTATTAAGAAGGATCAGTCCTGAAAAGTACTGGTTTACTTCTCCAGACTCAGGAATGAATGTGCTGGTTGCTGCTTCTTTTTGCTGTTGAAAAAGTGTGTCAAACTTAGTTTGTGGTCTTGCTCTTTCCCATTTGGTGACTGCCAGACTAAACATGAATTACATGTAACTGAACAGCTCTTATGCATGTCCAGAGCCCTTTGCTTGAGCAGATTTTCTATAAATTGTATTCTTGTATAAATTAGCAACCCTTTCATCCAGGATTTCACCTCCCAACCTTTCCTGCATCACTAGTCAGGGTTTAAGCACTGATTCCTCAAAAACCCCAGCAGGATTATGTGAAACCAGGATGGACACATGTTCTGTAAGAACCTCAGTGTTTACAGCTAATCTGCAGACCAAACCACTAAGTTAGAATATTACCACAAGTCATGTGTTTTTATTTGTCAGTGATTGAGCAGGAGCTACCTAAGAACAAAATTCCAGTGTTGAAAATGCAGTGAACTTTCTCACTGTGCTGTAGTCTCATACTTGCAAAAACTNCCTCAAGCCAGGGTAGAGTTTTGCTTCTACATTGTCATCAAAATGATATTTTTGTTGAATGTTTAGTGATCCATTTAGCTGACTATGATGTTCTCCTGGGAATGGCAGTGATAAATCTGTTGGGCACAAAGGTATTTTAAACTGCATCTCCTTTGCTTACTTGGTATTTTCCTCTTCAACAACATAGCAAACAATTGAACAAAATGATGAGTTAAAATGTAACTTGTGTTCTTNTTCTGCTTCCTGCCCCAAAATGATGGGTTTGCTTACACTCTTTTTATGGTCAGAAGCAGTCTCATACTTCCAGAATAATAAGGTGACAACATACTGTACTTCAATGAAATTTTAAAACTGTGTATAGTATTTCACTAAACCTTTCAAAGTTTTGTTTTTGTTGGGTACTATTTTTTTAAAGGCAGAATATTAAACAGCAAACACTGCTTCCCTTTTAGACTGTCCAGATCTGATATAACCTTGAAAATTTCACTAAAACTTCTAATTTTTAGATTAGTTCTGCAGATTGATTTTTTAATAATGTATTTTCGTTTTGAGTTTTGAAAATAGCATACATTAAAGGTTTGAAATAGTAATTGTTACAGAGAAGAATTCATGAGCAAGCATTGTATCTTAATGAAAACAGTCTTTATCTTTTACATTGTCATTAAAGGTGGTTTTCTTAATGGAGGTTAAATGGCCTATTGTATAAGAGAAAAAACCAACAGAAAATGTACTGTCATGTTCAGCTGCATTGGTTTTGCTTGCTGTAAAACATACATAAAAATAGAAAATAAATAAATA
>VZTT01059734.1:65787-81743 GCA_013400855.1 Buphagus erythrorhynchus | reverse complement strand
AAAAAAAAAAAAAGTGAAATACTGAGCTTTTGATTCTTGGGAAAACTTGCAGCTAAAATTATTTAGAGCTTCTTAACATCTTTAAGATCAGATACTCCATTAATTTATTGAGAGAAAATCATATCTCTGATAATCTATAATTTCTTGAATTTTTATGATAGTGTATTTTTGCAAAAATACTTGTTTCTGTGCAGATTCCGAAGTAGCAGGAATTTATGAATGTGAATAAAATACAAATAGTTGCTTATGCACTTGTTGCATTTCATAGTAATTCATATTATTGTTAGTTCTTCTATTTCCTTCTATAGTGTACTTCTCTAATTTCCTTCTCCAATATCATGCATAATATTAATTTCATAAAGCATGTATTTAAGTCAGGATAAAACAATGTTGAAAATACCGCTGAGATTAAGATGTAATTAATTGGAAAAGGGACTTGATTTAACCACAGCTGAAATTCTATGGTGCCCAAAAGATGAGCTTCATTATTTTGTGTTGTCTAGTTATAGGTTATATCATCAGGTGCTTGCTTTGATCTGTATTGGTATGTGGATTTGGCTTTGCGTGTGTTCTTTAATTGGTTTATTTTTTGAGGGAGATCTCTGTTTGTTTTGGGGGTTACTTGTTTGTCTTGTTCAGCTTTAAAAAGGATTGGTAACCAAGAACAGAATTACTGGGAACATAATAAATAAGATATAGTGGGGAGAAGAAAATACAGCTTTGTTGGAGAAGGTGATGCATCTAAAGCCTGAAAGACTTGGGTGCAACTGCAAGCACATGAGCAAGCACTTGGGAATTCAGAATTTACTCATTGTTGCTGATACTGAAACTTAAAGTGAAGGTTCAGGAAGGTTTTTGCCATGCCAAGTCATTGAGCAGCAGTAAGAGAGTCACTTACGATGTTGAAAACCATAGATTGCTGTGTAAATGGTATGTTAGGGAGGGGGTTTTCAGATATATTCAGCTGCAATCCATGTGTTCATGTGAAAAAAGGCCAAAAGTGGGCATTTCAAATGACCTCCTTTGTATTATTTTTACAAGAAAATTTATTTAATTCATGATCACTGGTTTCCAAATCATAGTCAAGGTTCTTCTAAGGTACTTTTAGGGAAACTTTCAAAGGTAACTGAGATCAGGTAGTTTAATGGCTACATGAGCCTGCAGCTTTATCAAGAACATTTTATTACACCTTTGCACTAAAATTTTAATGTGCTTGTAAAATCCAGGTAAGAGAAATATTAGCTGTGTGTTTAGGCTCTGCTTTTCTGGGTTTCCAAGCATTAACAGAGTGGCTTCCTCGTAGTATTTTGTGGGATGTAGATGTGGCTGAGCCTGCAGTGTGAGCCTGGAGCACGAGAGGGCAGCGTTTCCTATGGAATGTGTGTTCCCAGGTGAAACCCCAGAGCTGCAGTCCCTGCTCTCCGTGCTCCTCTTGCGTCTGTGCTCAAACTCACTTCTTGAGCCCTTTTGCCAGCTCCTGGTTACTTTCTTTCCATTCGTTAGCAAGCAGAGGTAAAACCTCTGAAAGCTGTTAAGTTAAATGTGTGTGGCTGTTTAAAGGGCTATGGCACCTAATGCCAGTCTGATCACCTGTTTGCAGCAGGAGCAGAATCACAGAATTGTTAGGGTTGGAAGGGACCTCTGGAGATCATCCAGTCCTGCCCTCTGCCCAGGCAGGGTCACCCAGAGCAGGTGGCACAGGAGCATGTCCCGGTGGGTTTGGAATGTCTCCAGACAGGGAGACCCCACAGCTCCCCTGGGCAGCTGTTCCAGTGCTCTCCACCCTCAGTGTAAAGAGGTTCTTCCTCCTGTTGAAATGGAACTTCTTATGGTTTAGTTCATGGCCACTGCTCCTTGTCCCATCACTGGGAACCCTTGAAAAGAGCCTGGCACCATCTTTTTGACAGCCCTTTGAGATATTTGTATGCATTAATGAGATCCTCTCAGTCTTCTCCAGACTAACCAGGCCCAGCTCCCACAATCTCTCATAAGAGAGATGCTCCAGACCCCTCATCACCTTTGTGGCATCCACTGGACTCTGTTCAGGAGCTCTTTGTCTTTCTTGCACTGTACATTGGAAAGAAAATGGTAGCAAAAGCTACTGAGGGCAAGGCCAAGTTGGAGGCATACTCCAGCATTAGGAGTGTGAAAGAAACCATAACCTGCTCTGTGTCCTGCAGAGGAAGCTGAGGAGAAATGCAGGAGAAACAGAGCAGTTCAGTAATATGTATATATGAATATCTATTACTCACTAATGTGTATATAATATGAATATCAGGGATGGAATAGAGAAGAAACACTGGGCATGGAGAAGGAACACTGGAGTTTGAATATATGGAAGGCAGTAGGAAAGCAAAACTCAAAATTACTGCATTGAAAAAGATCTTGCCTGTTCACACGTCAGTGTTCTTCAGAAATTTATTTTTATATAAATAGCTACAGCCAACAGTGCTATACATCCTTAAAAAGGATTTTTCATTTTTCCTTTTTAACACCGATGTGGTGGTCTTCTACTGCATATCAAACTTGCTTAAGCAATGAGGCTGAATTATTTAAGAGAATAAAAAAAGGGGAAAGAAGCAGAATCACGAGTATTATTTGGAGAGACTAATTTTTGGCCATTTAATGATTTATTTTCCCCACTTCAGTGAGTTACAGAGTGGTGAAAATTACTAAAACCTGTTATGGATTGGCAAGCTTACCAGAAAGAGTAACAAGAATCTGCTTGTATTTCTTGGCCTAATTATTTATGAGCAGTGTTCCTGAGGCTACACTGTAGGCAGAGGATAATGGGGGAAAGGGTGTTGCCCAAGTCACTGCTATAAATTGTTTTCAGCTGATGATCTTGTCAAGAACTTCCACGTCTGCCAAAAATACTGTCTTTGGGGAAAAAAATTATTCCAAATTGGAATTTAAATTCCAAATTACTGAAATTTGGATGGACAGGAAGAGGTGAAATATTGTTTTTGGAAGCAGTGAGAGTTTTCCATACCAGAAATATCTTGGTGTGTTGAAACAAAAAGGGACTCCCAGGTCGCCCCTCTTCCTCAGGGGGCTGTGGCAGGGAGCACAGGAGAGCTCCTGCCCCACATGCTGCCATTGCAGCCTGATCTTCCTGCTCCAGAAGGGTTTTGGGGTTTGAAACAGACCTTCTGGAAATAAACCAGGAAAACCTGAGCAGATATTTGTGAGACATCTGTATTTTCTGATGGAATTGCTATATACTGCTGTTGTTGACAAATGTTGTTTTTTGGGCTTGTTAAATGATATTTTCCCATAAAGACATTTGTGAAAAATTTCCAAGCAGCTGGACATGTACCTGTTTGTCCTACTAAACAAGGAGGTTAATTGAGCAATATGCAGTGAAGCTCTAGTAAGTACAACTCATTGTTACAACTAACTGTAACTTGAGCAGTTTGGAAAAGGGTCTTGACAAAGGAAATCTACTGGATTTTATTTTTCTATTAGAGCTCGAGAGAGATTTTTAAATATGTTTTATTAAAGAAGTGGATGTGGAAATATGGACTCATTAGAAATGTAGTTACATGTCAAAAAGTTGTTAGATTTGACAGCCCAAACTTTGAAATTTAGTTCATGTTGATGAATGAAATATGGAAAAAAGAACTAGCTTTTCTAGTTCTAGCTTTTCTAGTTTTTTTTAGTGTTTGCTTGCATTTATTACTAATGCTTTGTAAAGAACATGTCTGAAATAGTTGATTAAAAAATTGTTTTTCAGAATTGTTAGTATGCTTATATAAATAGATGGGGAGGATATAATAATTTAGAGTATAGATTTTCAGTATAAAACATCTTCATACTGTAGCTACATATGAAAATTTCTAGGTTGGTCTCAAAGAAATATCCTGTCACTCAGTAAGGAAATAGTATTGCAAGGTGCAAGTGCACAAAGAAATCTGGATAGTGACCTGTAAATTCAAATCCAGTTTTACTGTGCTCCAGCTTTCCCATATGGAAAAGTGAGATTGCATAATATATTCTACATGACTTCTCAGAACTGAGGTTTGCCAGTAATTTCCTATCCTGTGTTCTGTCCCACTTGTTTAACAGTAAAAAAAGACAAAACTATTACTGCTCATCCCCTTGACATTTGTTTCACAACAAATGGAAAGGGATTTCACAATTTCTAACTGAGGGCCCATGGATATACTGCTTTCTGGATTCCAGCTTCCCTTTTAATTTTTTTTTTAAATGAACATCTGAGTGTCATATTTGTGTAGAATTGTAACCCAAATATCCAATAAACCAAATACAGAGAATGTACTGTGATAACTAGTGCTTTTCATCCTTTACATAAACCAAACCTTTTTAAATAGTAGAGGTATGTGGGCCAGATAACCAAACACAGTCTTTCAGAGCACTTCTGAAGCTGCAAAAGATGATGGGAATCATGTGCTTTTCTTTCTGTGAAAATACAAACTGAGGTGGTAACATGCATGGAGATATTGCATTGTAATATGGTATTTATGTTGGAACTTCCACAGGCCCTGTAGCTTTTGGCAAGAAAAAGTATGATCTTTATCTTGAGTAAACTGCTGTTATAATTCAAGCACATGTTACTCAAACATCCATGGATTCTTCACATGGGTGAAGATGTTGTAGGACATATGTTAAGGATTTTAATTTTCTAAATTGGTTTTATTATTCTTATTAGGTCATCCTTGGCAAGTACACCTGGCTTTCTTATGAAGATGTATACATTAAAGCTGTTAATTTTGGAAATGGCTTAGCAGTCTTGGGTCAGCAGCCAAAGACTAACATTGCTATCTTCTGTGAGACCAGAGCTGAGTGGATGATTGCAGCCCAGGCCTGCTTTATGTGCAACTACCAGCGTGAGTACCTGTCTTCCATGAAGTTTTTATGGCTTTTGATTTCACAATCTGAAGACAAAACTCTTTCTTGCTTCATTTTATGTACTAAGAAAACTTTATCTAGATTTTATATAGAACATTAAAGTTTTCAAATTAAAAAATACTACATAAGGTAGAAACTGTGTACTTTGTAGCCTTTTGCTTTAGTGAATAGAGAAACTTGTATCTGTTGGCAGATGGGGAAAATGGTTTTGGGAAGTATAATTTGCTCAATGAATTTGTGAGAGGTTTACTTTCTTTTCATCTCAAACCAGTACAGATTTCCAAGTTTCTGAAAACAAACAAAAATCACACATGAATTCATTGACTCAGTTTCAGGAGTTGACGTCAAACCTTCATCTGTGTCTGCAAGTTTTGTTTTAACTGGATATTTTGTCAGTTCTTCAATTTTCATTTTGGTTAGGCCTGTTGTTATTGCTCAGGAAATGTACTGAGTGCTGGTCTCAGTGCTATAGTTGTTTAAATGTCTGTTTCATCATCACTCCTTAATGTGTCCTTCACTTAACTGATCCCAGCCTGGCTGGGTTCTGTGGTGCTGCCAGGGGGACACATCTTGTCCCCCAGCACATGCCAGAAACTGCTGTTCCTCATAGGCTTTGGCTTTTTCCCTCCTGTGCCACATTAACCCTCCTTCAATAAGCAGTGGGCTGTAAAAGCCAGTTATGCAGAAATTCCTGATTTCCTACCTTGATACACTAAAGATGTCTATCAGTTATACTTTTTTCAGATTTTGGAAGCAAATCTTATAAGATTTCTATTTAAACAGTCTCTCTTTGCTCTGAGCATGAGTCTGTTTCAGTTTGAGAAGCATTATGTTGATGAGTATGTAGCAGTTTTCATTTACATAAGATTTACTCCTATCTCTGGTTATTTTGCATGTACCTTTTGCTGTATTGGTCCCTCAGTGTTAAGGATGGAGTTGGTGACAAGGTGCTCTGCTCTGGCTCTTAACATTTCAAAGTCAGCCTGTTTGCCTTGTGTGACAGCTGGCTCTGTGGACAAGGAGAGAGTGGATGTTGTGCACTGGGACTGGAGCAATGCCTTTGGCATGGCCTCCTGTACTACCTGTACTCACAAACTGTTCAGATAAAGATGGGTAAGATTGGCTGCAAGGATTGTAAGCCACAGAACAGAGTTACTTGCCAGCTTTCAGTGGTTGACAGTGACTCCAGTACTGCTTAACTTCTTTATTGAAGGCCTGGATGATGGGACAGAGTCCAAACACAGGAGGTCCCAACTGGTGGCATGCTGGGGGCAGCAGCCAATACACTCAGGGGTGGGGCTGTTGTGCAGAGGAGCCTGTCAGCTGGAAAAGTGGGTTGTCTGGAACCTCATGGACTTTAGTAAAGGCACTTAAAATTTCCTCTGTGTGTGCTGGAATGCACACACAGTGCACCAGTATAGGCTGAGGGACAGCTGGAGAGAGCAGCTTTGCAGGAAGGACCTGAGGGTTCTGGTGGGCCATGAGTCAGCCAGGATTCTGCAGCACCTTCTTGCAGTGGAGGCCAGCAGCATCCTGGATGCTGGTAGCATGAATGTAGTAGGTAGGTCCAGGGAAATGATCCTTCTCCTTTTGGACACAGGTAGAACCACATCTGGACTACTGTGTCTGTGCTGGGGCTTCCTATTAGGAAAAAAGATGCTGACATCCTGGACCAAGTCCAGTGAAGGGCTGCCAAGATGCTGGAGGGGTTGGAGAATGTGACATCTGAGGAGAGGCTGACAGAGGTCAGGGGGTCTGTTCAGTGTTAAGATGAGTGAGTTCAGACCTTGTTGCTGTCTGACAGTACCCAGTGGGAGCATGTAGAGGAGATGGAGCTAGGCTTTGCTCACAAAGGTGTGCTTTGATACCACTGCAGGCCACAGTCAGAAGTTCAGTGGCAAGAAAATTTGATTAGATATTAGGGCAAGCATCTTCATTGTGAGGGTGGTTGTGTATCAGAACAGGAATAAAGAACAGTTGTGAAATCTTCATCCTTGGAGATCTGTAAAACCCAGACTGGCCATGGCTCTGAGCTCTGCTGCAGTGGATGGTGTGTGCAGGTGATCTTTCCAGGTGCCTTTCTGCCTAAATTGTTGATGTTTTTGGTTGGTTCTTCACTGAGTAAATGCTGCTGGCTTGCCTATCAGAGCAGAGGACTGCCCAGACTATTCTCAGATAAGATTCCTGTGCTGCTTTTAAACTACATGTCTCTGTGCCAGTTCTCTTTTATCACTTTTGGGATCTGTCAGATTCCTAGTGGCTATCCTGGGAATAAAATGCAAGGGCTTGTATCATTTTTTTTTCCTTTGGAACTGAAGCACATTTACAAATCCTAGGGAGATTTGTAATTTGAGGGGGGAAATCTGAGCTGGGGGCTGGACATTGTGTGCAGAATGGTATGCGTGTGTTTTTGGGTTTGTTGGATTAGTGCTTTAAATCCCCTTGACTGCGACGTGCCTCAGCACACACTCTGACGTGGTGTTCAGCATCTAAGCTGTGTCATCTTCTGTGAACTTGGCTGACTTGTGCTGGCAGATGGAGAGAGCTGTGCAGTGTTCACAGACAGCTTGCAGGACAAGTTGGAAGATTCAGATGATGTTGAAGCAGTAGTAGTGGCAAGACATTGCTAAATGGCTTATGTTAGCATTTTTCGGTGTGCAGGTTTGATACCAGCTAACTGCTCTGGGCGTGTTGGGACATTCTTTCCACAAGTGAAAGGTGTTCAGTCTGATGGAGTGGGCCCAGAACAAGTGTCAACAGAGCAGGTTCATCTGCTTTGTACATAGTGTTGGAGAGAATGCCTTTTGCACTGCAGAATTAAAATGAGGAAAGTGATGTTTTTATGGATTACCTGCACAAACAAGTGATTTTATGGTTAGAGATACTTGCTTGATTTTAAATGACTTCAGGAAAATTACTTTTTCTGAAGTTCTCTAAGTCTTGTATTTTCAGGAGGTAGAGTGAGATTGCTAGTTCAGAAACAGAAGAAGTAGTACTAACATGAAAACAGATTTTCTTCTTAAGTACCTCTTCATGTGTGTGAACAGCTCTTCACCAGGGTAGACAGATAAAACACAGGAGTGCATAGTTCTAAAGGTGGAGTAAGAGAGGTTAGGTTTTATTTTTCAATCATGCTTGAGCAGAAGTGGTTTTGCCGGAATTAAATGTGGCTGAAACCTTTAAAGGTGCATTTTGCTTTTTATTGTTGATGTACAGTGGATGCTGATACTCAGTTTAACATTCCAGTTACCTTGAAATAAACTGTAAAAGTTCTATTTGTTTCTTTAGGGCAAGGTTTTGTCTTTTTATACGAGCTGACAAATTTAGTAGTGTTGTGGATTTTCTTTTTGTCAAGCCTTTAGTCAGATAGCAAAGACTCACTTGTACTATTGCATGTTTAAAGGTGAATACAAAAATAATCCCTTCTCACTATGTTTTCAATATAAAAACTTTCGGATTTGACTGAATAAGTTTTAGGTGCCAGTGTGGAGAAGGGAGAATTTCAGACATGAGAGTCATTGCCCAGTTTTGTTCTTTCCATGACATCAGTGCCCCATCATACAAATGGTCTCTCTTTCTCTTGGGCTCTGTCATACAGCTCTGAGTGTCATGACGTACTTATCTGCAGATGAGCAGTTTAGTGCCTCCCTGGTTATTCCCGAGATGATGCTTTGCCTTCTGGGCGGTGTTGTCAGCTGGGCTCTGCTCCTTGGCTCGGGGCAGCTGAATTTCTGCTCCATGTTTATATAACAGGGGTCACTGCAGTAAGGAGAGAGAGCTCGTGGGAACGAGGAGAGGCACTCTTCTGGACTTTGCTCCCACCAAATTAAAGAAAACACAGTGCATGTGCATTTGCCCTGCAACAGTTCTGAACTATGATGGACTGTTTTAACAAGAAAAAAATAAGTAGAGATCAACTATTTACTTTTCTGTGTAACAAAACTGCTTTTGAGTTGTTTTGGGTTAGTAACTCCTTGGATTTAAAATATTAAAATAAAAATCTTAGAATACAACAGAACTTTATTTAATTTTAATTTTTAATCTTTGCTGCAGTGATTACAGTCCTAATGTACAGTGGATTGTCTTATTTTCATAATTACATGCTTTAAATATTCAGCTACATACAGACTAAAAAGCAGAAGATATTCAGATACCTGATGTGACAAGACTCCCCGCAAGGATGTTGTAATTATTGATTGTGTTGATTGATCTTAGAGCCTTTTTGGTGTGTCCCTGTTTAGTGTTCTGCTTGGAAAATAGATTATTTTTTTTTTGAGAGCAATACTTCTCTTCAGTTTTTAGCTAGTCTTTTTTCCCTAGTCTCTTCTTGTCTCTTTTCATTCAGTTCCATTGAAAATGGCAGGAAATTAAATATTATTTTAATGGTGTTAATATGAAATCATTGTTTAACACACTCACTAATGAGCTGACCTTACAAACAGGAAACAACTTTTCATATAGTCAATTTTCTAAATATTTTCTGTCTTGCTATTCTGTATGATTCTTATGATGTCAGTTCAGGGTCTAAGGACTGATGATTTAACCTTTATTACATTATTTTAAATAGATGGCAGAACAGGATAGTCACAGACTCATTCCTGAGTGTGAGAATTCTCTGCTGATGACAAGTTACTGCCATGCTGTAGTAATTTGTTATTAGCAGTCAATTGTAAAAGGTTAGTAACAGAGTAAGTGAATTCTGGAAAGAGAAGTCACATGAATGAAAGCTGTTTCTTTCCTATGTGCAAGAGGAATGTTACACAGGGATTAAACTGAGAACGTTTGCCTACTTTTCAGATGGTCAAAGCAATGAAAGTATGAGACTAGATCCAGGAGAATTGCATAAGGTGATCTGATTTTGAGACCTCTAATTAACCTTGGAAAAGAGTAAACTGTTACATAGAGAATGGTTGTTCATTATTCCTTCTGAGAGTAACTGAAAATCACACTGTATTGAAATTCAGATGTGAAGAGGCTTTTTAAATACAAAACTGTCCCATCTTTGAGTAGACAAATATTTTTACTATGTTGCTTAAGTTGGACTAGATTAATCTCAGTTCTTTTTTGTAAACTGTACTTGAAAATGAGACCCATTTCCCCTGTTTTGTGTTTCAGTTGTCACTCTGTACGCCACGCTGGGAGGCGCAGCAATTGTTCATGGGCTGAACGAAACAGAGGTGACCACCATCATTACTAGTAAAGAATTGATGCAAACAAAACTGAAGGTCAGAAAACTGTTCTTTGTCTTTTCCCAGTGTGTCTGTTCACCATTGCTAAATAGCCTGGTTCCATTGTACAGAACAATGATTTATTGCCTTTCCATAAGGCAGACACTTTTGGAAGAAGATCTATGTATCTGTCTTCATGTACAGGGAGTGGTAGTTTGCTCTCAGTAGGTTTTAGGCTGCTCAGTGACTGGAGAGTGTGCAATTTTCAGTATTGCAGAGCTGGAGTGCTGCCTGGAAAAACACCTTTACAAGAAACTGCCGTGGTTTCTGGATGGATTTAATGCCTATAAATGTAGCAATGGGAAGAACAGAAAAATGTATAAAGAGCTAACTGTGATCATGCTCCTGGCTTATTATCAGATATTTTCCCAGCAGAGAATGGTTTTTACATCTAAAGATGGGTGTTTAAAGCGTTAGAGCTGTTTTTCCATGCAGGGGAAATAAAAACTCACTAAATATTACAACAGTCAAAGAGCTTCTTTTACCTGCTGACCCTGATAAAATACCCAAGTGGAACAACTAATCTTCATGAGTTTCATCATTGTGTGTTTTGGGGAAACTGGACCTTTCAGATAAGACAATTGTTTTCCTGAAAAACCGTGCTGTTGTGGAATTCTGAACAAGAATTTCCCAAACTTTAGAAAGAAGTTACTACAATGACAGTATCAATGCCATGCACATTTATTTCAGCTTGCAGTAAGAGAATGCATTTGCTCTGCTATGGGTGATGATCTTCTCTTCTTCCATGAGAACATTGATAAACGTCTTAGAACTCATGTTTTGCTTGAAATGTTTAACTAGTGATTTTCAATATTTTTGCTAGATATTGCTTATTTTAAATAGCATAATTACCAAGGAACAATCTAAAAATTATTGTGAGCCTCAGTATCACCAATTTCTCTCAGTGTTCTATGGAAAGGGAAAGTCAATTATGTCTACAAATTATTGCAGTCTTATTTGTGGGGTTTTCATGAAATAAAATACAAATCAGTAAATGGTTGTAGAAGTTTTTTGCCTTAAAATTGGAAAGGTTCAAGCTTTGCAGCTATTTGAGCTTGGCAGGTAGCATGGAGGTTTTTGTTCTTGTTTTGTTGTTTTTTGTTTGTTTTACTACTTAGCATGGAACTAATTTTTCATTTCTGAACCCATTTTTCATTTCCACAGGAAATTGTTTCTCAAGTTCCACTTCTGCGACACATAATTACAGTGGATGGCAAACCCACAACATGGTCAGAGTTCCCCAAGGGTGTCATTGTTCACACAATGGCATCTGTGCAAGCCATGGGGGCCAAGGCAGACGCTGGTAGGTTCTTCCTGTTCACACCAGCTCTTTTGGTGCCCTAATTTGACCCTGTTGAGTAAACTTGAAGAAACTGCAGACTTCAAAATTATGCAGATTTAACATTTTCTTATCTCCTTTTCCTTTCCTTTTCCTTTTTTTTTTTTTTTTTATTTTTTTTGTTTTGTTTTGGTTGTGGGTGGTTGGATTTTGAGGTGTAAGTTTTTTTTTGTTTTGTTTTTGAGTAGAGTAAAAACTGACTTCACAATCAAGTGTCGCAGGTTGAAGGATAGTTTTTAGGATAAGCAATTAGTTCAGGATAGAAACTTAGAAAGCATTCTTCTGAGCAGATGTATTAAAACCAGGTTATTCAGGGGCCAGAAGGAAAACCATTGTGTATTTTATAACAAAAGAAATCAGTAATTTGTTACTGTTAAGTTCTATAAAAATCACAGATAGCAAAATGTAAAATAGTCATTTGAATCTGATAGAACTTGGTCGCTTACTACATTTTTGAAAGCATCAATCAGTGTAAATTCATTGAAATCTATTTCTGCTCTATGTAACATTTTTAGATCTATAATTCAGAATTTTAGAACTTATTTTAATTGTAATCTTAAGAAATTTTTATTCTTGATTCTGAAGAGCTGCCCATTGTAGTGTTGTAAGATTTCAATATATTCAGCAGTTGCTTTCTTTTGTTCTTATCTATTGCCTTTTCAGAATCTCTTAACTACTGCAGGCACAGGAATGTTGGATTGTATTTTAGGAGTAAGGGGAATGGTCAATCCATCTGATTTTGATGTTCATGGGAGTGGCAGATTGTTGCAAATATAACCTCTCCATTTCTTTAGAAGATGCTTTTCCCTATTTGACATACCAGTTTTATGTACTACTAAAACAGTTTTAATACAACACCAGCAGAAAAATTTTGCCTGTAATTCATTAGCTCCCTGAAATTCGTTAATCTATGTGCTGTTTAAAAAGGTATTTAATCTTTTTCAGTCTTTTAAATAACGCATACTCTGCACTACAATAAAGGAACATTATCTTTGTCAAGTTAACCATTCATAAACTGTGAAACGCTATCATGAATTGTTTATGGTCAAGCATGTCCAATTAATATTAAGTAGATGAGCTATTGCTTATGGTTTTTTTTTCCTCTGTGGTGTTCATTGTGCAGGATAGGCAGGATTTAGTGAGTGGAAAATGATTAAATGTTGCTTTCATGCTTCTCATTCAGTGTGTGCACTGCGCCACATGCACTGTGCGTGATGCAGTTTCCTCTGAGTAAGCACAGTAGTTTTTCTATTTTCTTGCTCTCAGCAGAAGTATTTAAAAAGCACTTTAACCCAATTAAAGCTGTTGAACTTCTTTTAAATATTTATGGAGATTGGACCTCGGGTTGGCTGAGCAGTGCTTTGCTGCAGGTGTTGCAAATGAGGCAGTGTGTTGTTCCCTGCCAGGGAGCACGTGAGGCAGGAGCTGGGCACAGGGATGGAACCAGGGCACTGAGCCTTCCCCAGGTAGGGCTGCTCAGTGGTGCTTTGGGCAAGACAAAGCTCTGCCTCTTTTTCTCTCCATAGCAGGAGTAGGGGAAAAATAATAGGAAAGCTGTTGTTGTGGTAGATAAGGACAATCAAGTCAAGTATTGCTCAGCTAATGCAAAGTTCCTGCTCTTTGTGAAGGTACTTAAGCTTGACCACAATTTTTTTAAGCAAAAGTAGAATGTAATAGCAGGGTCCTGTTGTGCTGTATTGCAGTGACTGCTGAAATGTGTCAGTGTGTCAGATCTCCCAGCCTGAGAGGCTCTCCACACATCACACATCCTATTTTTTTAACAACTTGCAGGAAACAAGCAGCCATCCAGGCCTGTGCCCTCGGATATTGCAGTGATCATGTACACAAGTGGATCCACAGGAATTCCCAAAGGAGTTATGATCTCCCATTGCAACATAATTGCTGGGATAACTGGAATGGCTGAGAGGATCCCAAATCTGGGGTGGGTACCAACTGTTACTTACCAGCAAATAAAAAAGTCATGCGGTTGCATTTAATTTTAGATTAATTACTGTGTAAAATATGAACTGTTTTATATTGCTATGGCTGTGACGCATCATACTATGCACTGACATCTGAGCATCTCCCAGCACTGCATTAAATGACATGACTACTTCATGTACTCTTTGTTCTCTGCTCTTTGGTATGTGGGCAAGACCAGGACACAAAACCCTGTGAGGCCACCTTGCACTAGAGTGGTTGAAAGCCTCCATAAGCAGTGCTTCCCCTGGTTAATGTTTAAATTCTGGGGCTTCTTTCTGTTTGGTGCAATTTTTAATCTCATCTACCAAGTTGCCTTTGCAACCATAACATGTGGTTAATTGTCTTGGGATAAGTAACCCGAGTAACCATCACCCCTTTTTCACCCTTAAACTTACAGTACATAGTATGCAACTCTTGAAACAAACCCACATGATTTGAAATATGCTCTCAAGCTCAAAGGCATTTTCTACTTTCTCAATTTCTGCAGTAGACTTTGCATAAATTGCTGCATCTGAGGACTCTAGTGGTACAGCATAAACCTATATTTTAAAAATTCTTTGCAGGGAAAAAGACATTTATATTGGGTACTTGCCCCTTGCCCATGTCCTGGAGCTGAGTGCTGAGCTTGTGTGTCTGTCTCACGGGTGCCGCATCGGTTACTCTTCCCCTCAGACCCTGGCTGACCAGGTATGTTGTAGATGTAAGTTCTTATGGTAAAAAAAAAAAAGAAATTTAAAAAAATTTACTTACTTCAGATCTTTGTAATATTTCTTTAAAAATTACACAAATTTTATTTCTGATGTTAAAGATCTTGAATGTGTCTGCTAGTAAACTTGTTCTTCACTTTAGTCTTCTAAAATAAAGAAAGGAAGCAAAGGGGATGTTACTACACTTAAGCCAACTCTAATGGCAGCTGTTCCGGTAAGTAACTGAAGGATGAATAATTTTTAAAACCTTTTTTAAAATATAATTTATAATTCAATTTTTAGCAACAAAATTAATACCATGACCATTTAAATAGAAAAGGTAGAATCTTTGTTATGCTGCCTTAAAATAATAATTTTGGTACTTATTTGTATGTTGGGGATAAACAATCGTGAATATCAAACTTTGTCGAAGCTAAGACAGCAATAGGGATTTGATTCCCATTTTAATTAGTCATTTCTTGTTTGTTACAATGAGAGTGGAATAAAGAGAGTTGGCAGGAGGCAGCTGGGGGTTAACTGCTGCTCCTGCTCAGATTTTGCTTTCTTCCTTTCCATGAACATCTTGCTATCTAGTAGCAAGGGAAGAGGAGGGAGCCTGGGAGTGGGTTGTCAGCTCACTTGAATTTCTAGATTGTGTTTTCTTTTTGCTGTACTGAATTCAGATTTTCTGTTTCTTTGAGTTAAAGTTCATCTTTTTATGTAACTAGGAAATCATGGATCGAATCTACAAAAACGTCATGAATAAAGTGAATGAAATGACCAGTTTCCAGAGGAATCTGTTTATATTGGCCTACAACTACAAAATGGAACAGATTTCCAAAGGTTACACTACCCCACTCTGCGACAGGTAATGTTAACTTCATTTTTAATGGCACCAAAAAAATCCAAGTCTTACCACAGGAGCAGTATCTGGTGCTTTTCTTTTATTGACATTTTGAACATGAACAAATCTGTACTTGAGTGTAAATTGAAACAACAAAGCAGGAGTTGGTGTGAAGGTTTAACTACTTACTGATGTATTTTGAGTGGGTGTTGTTTAACTTGAAACTGATTGAAAATTTGCATTTATTGCATTTTCGTCAGGAATTTAATAATAGATTTATACAATTTTTGGGTATGATGAGTTTACTCCTATAGAAAACTGTAGACTCCACATTTTCGCAGAAGGGAGCATTGGTATATCTCAAATTGGAAAAACCCACAGGACCATTGAGTCTAGCTCTGGGCTTTGTGAGAGTAAAGGATAAAGTTTTTGCAAAATTTATACAACTTAAAGGGTTTTTTTAGGAGAAAGTCATGCAACTTTACTAACTCATTAAATCTATGCTCTTAAACATGTAACCCATCTTCAAACTAGAACATGGAAACAGTCTTGGAAGTCTGTGCATGTATTTCTGGAAACTTCAATGTGCTCCTTCAGGGTTGTCCTGGGATGTCATAAAAGTGTATTTATTTGAAGACAGTGGGAACTTCCAGTTCAGATCCAAAACTAGGTGCCCTCTTTCTTTGTTTTGAAGCACGAAAACGTCCTTTTCCCTTTGCGTTTCAGCCTTATCTTCCGCAAGGTGCGGATGCTGCTGGGCGGGAAGATCCGCGTCCTGCTGTGCGGCGGGGCCCCGCTGTCGGCGGCCACGCAGCGCTTCATGAACATCTGCTTCTGCTGCCCCGTGGGGCAGGGCTACGGCCTCACCGAGTCTGCTGGGGCTGGCACCATCACCGAAGGTGGGTGGGGACCGCCCCGTCCCCTCCGGTGGGTGCCCACCCTGCCCTGTCCCCTCCGATGGGTGCCCCCCCCTGCCCTGTCCCCTCCGATGGGTGCCCCCCCCT